>JAUTXX010216145.1:0-14827 GCA_032273605.1 Panulirus laevicauda | reverse complement strand
CGCATCTATGAGGATTATCTTCAATTACTATAATTCTTTTGACAACGGTAGATGCTCATTCGTAGAAGCCAACAACCAAACATCAACCTGCCTAGACCTCTGGTGTCAGCCTAGACCTTTGATGTCAGCCTAGACTTCTAATGTCATGGCAAGTAATGCCAAGCAACCAGCTGCTACACATCATTCACTTGCTCAAACTCATGCAGTACTGACCTGTTGATTGTGACATAAATCTGCCAGCAGTATCTTCATCTTCAGGTCTAGCCTTCAGAAATGTTGGGTCAATAGCTTTTGCAAGTGCTCCATATCGTGAACTGTAAGGACTGTTGTTTTTTGAAAACTAATACACCTGGGTATGCTAGGTAGCAACTGTATAATTTGTTGAGGATGATGGGAAAGCTTAGCCACTGCATTTGTTTTTTGTACTTTACATATTTAGTTTTGTTATCATTTGCTGCTGGTTTTTCTCTGTGAAATAATTATATCATTTGTGGTATATTTGACTTCTAATTTAATCATTCTTTTTGTTTCTATTGCCACTTCTATAAGACCATCAAAAGTTGTTAATGTCTTGATCTACTCCTGTTACTATGTCCCGGATAACATACCACTGAAACATAAGGTGAAAAGAAATGGAGGGTGTCTACCTAAAATGAATCCTTATGATATCTCCTTTATGAAACCTCAATTGAACTTTGACAATCTTCAGGATACCTCTCTGTAACTTTGTATCATTTGCCTTCTGTTTCACCCTTTTAGTATGCAACTGATTTTTTCAGCCCAGCCCAGTTTCTTGGGAGACTAAGAAAGGGATGAATACATGGAGTTAAGAAGTTTTTTTTTTGTGCTGAGACCTAAGCATTTAAGGGGAAGTGAGGCGTATATGGATTAGAATGAGTTCCATCAATATATATACAGAAGGCAACATGATGTCATTGAACTGACCCATGGAACATGAAGCTGTGAAGGTAAACCAGAGAATAGTCTGTGGGGCTTGGTTCTGTATGGTAGGCTCTAGGTTTCAGTATATCCTACATTGACAACTACAGAGTGGATATATGCAAATGAGGCATTTGTTCATTTGTTCCTAAAATTACCTTGCTATTACAGGAGACAGTATTAGGTACTGAAAAACAAGTTCATGTCTAAATGTCCTTCTAGCTAACTGGAAATGATAGAAGTATTACCTTCTGACTTCTTGCAAGTGCTTCCTTTAAACTCTTGTTTTGTGTCCTTGCAAGCTCTGTTACATTATTCCAGCGGTTTACCAGCTCCTCCAACTGTTCCTGGATTATACTTTTGAGCTCAGAATCACCTTCCTCAATCAGCTGTTTTCCTGCAGTTGTGATACTGTTCACATTGTTCTGAAGGGTTGCTACATCATCTTGAAGAGCCTGCAAGCATTAGGGGCGAATTTTGAAAAAAAAATATGGTACCATAGTCCTTAGAATGATCCAAGGACATGTGGTTCTGTGTACAGGAGAAAATGTCTTTGCAGTTAAAAACTTTAAACAGGAAAATTAGATTAATGCAAAATGGAGATAATTTTGAAGTGCCTAGAGAAACCTGTACTTTAAGTAAAAGATACAATGCCAAGAAATAACAAGAGACATGTATAACATATTAGATAGTGATAAACAAAAGTAATATCTATTTATTTATCTATCTATCTATCATCAGTCCATTCCCAATTTTATGGATTAGGTGTGCTAAACATCGAACATATCTTCAAGGTGTCAAAGTGAAAAATTATTTTCCACACTGACAAGGTGCCTGTTACTTTTTCACTCTGCACACTAAGTAGATTCAACAAGTGAGACCACTTGCCTTCATTCATACCAAAGAAGAGAGTTGTAGGACAAAAAGGAGATTTTTTCATATCATAACAAGGTTAATGAATCTGAAGGCCTTTGTGTGCCAACACATAACTCCACCAGATATCAAATACCATGAAACCCTTAAAATTGCTCCCTCAAACACAGCCAATCACACACCACTGCTTCATACTTTCAGCCTCTACTTCTACTACCACCAAGTCTAACCAAAAATACATTAATCAATTACTCTAAAACAAACTCCAGGGCTTATTTGAGTAAGCAACATGACCCACTCTTACATCCAAATCACCCACCCATCAATACTACTTGGTCCTTTGCATCAAAATTGCTGATGCATACACTCAGCTCTCATAAAAACAGTCACCTCTCTTCTTTACTCTCTTCACTGCAAGGTGTATAAGCATTATCAATCAACCATCTCCTGTTAACCCGCTTCCATTTTCACCCACATCACTCTAGAGCTCAAGTTCTTACACTCCTTCACACATATCAACTTCAGCTGAAGTACTAACCCTTTCTTTACTTTTGCCTTCACACTAAACCCGGACTTTACCCCTAGTAAATTCCTAAACCATTCTTTCCCTCGCCACCCCAAATATGTTAATCAATAACTCACATTTGACTGCTCCAACTGAGCTTCCAGAGTTTCAATATCTCCAAGAGCTGCCTCCTCTGCCTGCAGAAAAATGTCTACTTCTGCAAGCCATGACTTCAAACCAGAGACTTCATCATTATACTGTTTCTGCTTATCTATTACTGTTGGAATGAGAATTTGTCATTGTGAAACACTGAGAACTCATAGGCAGGTAAGTATCCAAAAACTTAGAAAACATATAGTTTTAAAGTTATATTTACAGGAATGTCAGATACAATTTTATATTCAACATCTGTTAACTAAAGACATAAAAACTTAACTCTATGGTTGTCTATGTGAGCTTAGGAACAACTAGGAACGTGAAACAGAAAAGGATTGTTATCTCTGCCCTTCACTAAACATTCCTGTCACTGTACATTAGAGATCAATTGCTGATTTATCACCATACTACAAACTCTATCTGGAACCATGAGGTTGGACTCACTGTACTGCAATTTCATTATCATTAAATTCCATACAAATCCCTGGGGATACGAGAGAAAAAATACTATGCATTTCCTGAGGGAACTCCCTTAAGAGATTGGCCACAGCAAAAGAACCTCCATGACTGGTGAACTCAACTACTACTTCTTTGCCTTAAGTGCCATGCCCTTATCAGGCCACTGGCAGGGACCAAATCTAACACAGTGTTTTCAGAGGCTCCTACCTAATGTTCCTACCAACTAATTCTACCTAATGTGTCCATATAATGTTCCTCCCTAATATCCCAACCTACTACTTGTACCTGAAATTCACACCTAATTTTCCTACCTACTACTTCTACCTAATATTTCTATCTAATGCTCCTGTCTAACGTTCTTAAACACTACTTCTATCTATTGTTCTTACCATTTTGCCTGAAGGCAGAGCAAGCACAATGTTCTCAGTACAGGAAAATCTAGAATTATGAACACTGAGTTGTGTGAATTAAGTGTTGTCAACTGTTATGTGTCACAATAAGAGAGGGTATGCTTGTGGACAGAATGCTATCAGTCCACATGTCAAGTACATTTGAAGTATGCTGTGTATAAAATTCCCTTGTACTCACTGTTATGGCTACTTGCCTTGCAAAAACAAGATCCATTTTTTAAACAACACTGCATCACTAAGTATATTATTTCATTAACAGAAGGGAAATCAAAATGAATTTGCCTCCTGTATATGTTCTTAAACAACTTACCTTTCTCAATGTTTCTGATGCGTGACTGAAGAGCTTGAGTAGTAGTCTCCCATTGCTTATTCAGTTTTGTTATATCTTCCATTAAGTTTACATGACCATCCTGGGAAAGCTTATTACAAGTTTCATTAATGTGAGCCATATTTCCTTTCTCCATCTCCACTTTCTCGGATAGATCCTTGAGACAGAAATTAAAAATATGAATTTTGGAAAATATATAAAATCTACTCTCGTCACTCTCAGTACACAGAAAATGATACTGGGATGATAAAACAATCTATTCTGTTTACCAAATGTAAAATTATATACCTGTGAATAAAGAAATAGATTATCAAAATAATGATACATGAAATTCCAGCACTCAAAAGACAGCTAATGTGAAAGATACATGATATACAGAATTACAATTTAGCATTAATTTTGCAGAAACGGCAGTCTGAGAGTATGAAGATCAAAACAACGATAAAAAATGCCAAATGCTTTCATCAACAACTGTCATAGTTCTTCCTTTTTTTAACCCTTCTTGTGTGCACAAAGGTGTACATTTTATGCCAATGTTTGAAGTCAAAATAATTCAAAATGGAATTTTCACAGTACTGCACCTTGGAGATGCAAAGGCAGTTGTCTTCCCAGCTCAACTAACTAAAACAGGGGAGAACAACTTACCTTAAATTTGGTAAGGTGGTCCTGCATTTGTGGGAGTGTACTGACTGAATATTCAGATGCTAGTGCAGTTTCCAAACTCTCTAGCCACCTTCTAGATGCCTCCATGGCCTTTAAAAGAGACTCAGGGGGAGGTGAAGGGGGAACAGCTAGTGAAGATGGTGAAAGTTGGGCTAATTTCACTTGCAGTGTGTCATTCCATTCCAGAAGTCTGTAAAAATATAAACAGCATTTTTGTATCGTTTAATACTTTCAATAGTTTGTACTAACAATAATCAACATATATCTATCTAAAAAAAATATGCATTCGAAATCAACTCAATTTTTTTCTCAAACATGCATTCATTCAAATCTTCCTTAATCTCACTATACAGCTTCTTCATGCTATTCATTTAGTTATTTCCCATTCAGTTCATCTTTCCATCCTCACTTCACCTTAAGATGCATTTTGGCCAGAGTCCTGGAGTCACTATAGAACCCTTTTCCAGGTGCCAGGGTCCTGGAGTTACTATAGAAACATTTTCCAGAAGCACCTGCAGCACCAAGGGCAAAGTATTTTTAGCAGCAGAGAAATTTTTGGACTCCTCTGGAATTAGAAGTTCTTCCATAAGCTGTTCTCCCCAAGATACAGTCTCACCAAAAGTGACTTTTCACTCATAGTGTAACCTCATCTAGGCAGAATCCCATAATCAGCCAGTCACTGTGATATGTGATTAAAAGAAAGGCTACCTCATATCATCTTTTTCAAATAATGGGCTATCCTCTTTTGCTAATTTCACCTTGTAGTTCTATTTCCAAGACAAAACATTATTCAATACAATCTCATGGCATCTTCAATTATCAAATTCTCTCTTTCAATTTCCTTCTCCCTTGTTTCTTACCTTTGCATAAGAATTTCCCACTTGGACTGGAAGGTTTCTATCTGTTGCAATACAGACTGAGTTTCTTGAGTCCATTTTGTATCCAATGCTTCAGCAGAAACTTTCAATGATGTAATCTGTTCATCATGACTCTTCATTGCAGCAGTTTTAGTCTGAAGCAAGTAACACCACAAATGATTATAATATGATAAATATCATGAGCAATAATTACACAAACAAATTCTGCATTCCAGAGTATAAGACATCCAAATATGTGTAATCTTAATCATGTCTAGCAAACTAGAAACTGATTTACCTGAAATACTTAAATACAGTTCAATCACCTAAACAATGATTCTCTGAAATACTTAAATATAATTCAATCACCTAAACAATAAGAAAAGTCCTCATGAAACTTCAGTTTGCTTACTGTTTACTTATTTTTGATGTTATCTACACTGTAATTCTAAATGATCTCAGATATTCTCAAACTTACCACAACATTGCAGTAAATGCTATTTTCAATTTCCTAATGCTTAAATTTCCCATCTTTACTTCTCTTAACTGTTTCTTCCACCCCAGCATGATAGCATCAGGAACTAATGAACAAATGCATCATTTCCACACATCCACTCTCTTACAGTCTGGTATACAGTATACACCTGGTCAGTACTATATAGTGTCCCACTATCTGGTGATCTGCTTATCTGATGTTTACCTTGAGTGCTCCATATTCCCTGGTTAGCCCTACTAATAGCATGTTATCCTTTACATACCATATGCATCCCATTCATTTTATCCCATGCATGTTTCTCTCTCCCAAGTGTTCAGGCCTCTATAACCCAAAATCTCCTTAATTCCATCTTTTTTTGTCTATTTCTTGGTTCACACTTCTACTTCTAATGGATTGATTCTGTGAGTCAGTCTTTCTGTGCTCATCCTCTCTATACATCCAAATCATTGCAGTACACCCTGGTCAGATCTCTCAATCAAACTGCACTTTGTTCTGCATCTCTCTCTCCTACCCTGTCATTCCCTACAAGATTAAACCCACCTTACATTATACATCACACAATACATTATCCTCAGGCATTTAATTTCCAACCCATCCACCCTCTACCTTTCTTCTGTATTCATGACCCAAGACATATCCATAATCCAGTGTAGAGACGATCATATATTCAAATATACCCATCTTTACCCTAAAAATATTACTTTTCCATATCAATATTCTGAACATCAAACATGGGTATTTCTTCAGTAGCATAAGAGCCAAAATAGCTGAGCAGAATTCTCTAACATATGTTTAAGGTATAACTAATCTGCCTCTAAATATGAAGGACACAGTTGTATAAAGTGATATTACATGTCTAGGTCAATAAAGACATTATACTGGGCATCAGTCAATAGATTATTAGCACACATTTGTCTCAACCTATTAAACCTAGCCAAATTGAGAGTGCCTTATCTAAAGCATGACTGACTGCAAACTTCACCTCACAATAATACCAACCTTACACTGTTCCATCTGAAGAGTGACTGTATTTGGCTCATTCTCACTCACAGCACGAACATCCTCAAACCATCTGAGAAAACCCTGATAGTGAACCTCAAGATCACTTAATTCTGTTGTCACCTTCTTCTTCTGAGTCATGTATGAGATACGAGCTCTGAATAAAAAATAAAACAAGTAAGTACAGAAAAACTCTTGATATTAAAGTCTTTAATTAATAATATTTATAAATGAGAAAAATATCAGTATCTTATGTACAACTGGACATGTGAAAGAGATGAGCTAGTGTAGATAAAAAGTGTAAATGTACAGTAACTGCAACTTATAAAGCATAGGTTATTCTGCTCTTATATACATAAAATAGTATATTGAATATCCATGGACTTCAGGAATAAATTTTAGCTAAAAAAACTCTTCTGAAGTTAAAAAGAGCAAGCTGAAGTTATTACAGTTCTAATATCTTAACAAGATATAACTCCAGACTACAATTAATTCAGCAAGCTTAAGAAGCAATTGTACATTGAACCTAAAAATTCCATCAATAATTAGCTATTTCTATTCCTGGAAAAAGACAATTCAAGAGGGAAGATATTCCAGTCATGCACTCTCAGTTCTGTTTGCCATCTAATATGCAGGAGATAAGCAAGTAGTCTTCTTACTGCACTATTCCCACTTAGAGAGCAGGCAGGCTCTGGTTCCAGTACAATAAATATGACAGTTAAAGAGATGGTGTGTGCAAATGAAGTCACTGTTCATTTATTCTTGACACACCCTTGCTAAGGCTGAAAGAGCAATTAAGTATTAAAAAAAATAACCATTCTACCTACCTTGAAAAAGTATACTTTCCCTTCAGCCATACCCCATCATTAGCAGACATCAAATTCAATTCATTCTCTCTAACGAGATACTACATGAGCTTGCTAAGAACAAGCAAACTAAAGGATGAGTGGAAGGTAATGTGTACCCTTTGTTCAACCAGTGTCTACTCATCCATCACTCTTATATTATATAAGTACTTCTTTACATCTTTAACAAGATTCTTGCTTAATTTCATGTTATATCCTCTAGTTGTCCTATATCTACATCATTTGAAACAATTTTCTTCATCTGCTCCCAGCACAATCTCACTAAAACAAGAAATGGCAAACAAGTATAAAAGAAAAGCACGAAAATGAATCAGGAATTGTTAACTCATCAAAAGCAAAAACATTATATTGATACAAAGCATTCTTAGTTATCAAATTCAAATTTTGCAAAAGCAAAGTCATGAACATTCAAATACCAACATATGGACCAGCCAGTTTTCAATACTAGTGCAGTAACATCAGAATTAACAATCAGAAAAAGATGTATACTTACACAGAAGATATGCTAAATATTTCCTGCTTAAGGGAATACACTTAGGTTTTAAGAAAATACTCATTAAATGAGGTGTGATCTTGAACCTTAATTACCACTGACCTTTCTAAAAAAAAAGACATTTTTTGCTTGCTTCCCAAACTGAGAACAAATACTAAGATTATCCTAAATAGAAAAAATATAACAACACTATAAAAACTGAGATTTTCATGGATGAAAAATATATTACACTGTCTGCTACAATATACCTTTAAATAAGGTACACACCTCACCAGTATATTTGCCAGAAGACAAAAACCTAGAAAGGAATGCCTTTTATACCCTGAAAGGACCACACTGCCTTAAGACTTAAAGCACAGAACTTCTCAGGCTTGAAACTAAGCTTTCTAATAATCATACTAAAAAAGGCCGAGTTCTAGGAGGGAATTATAATTAGTGACAACTTTCAGATGTAAATCAGTGAAAGGTTATACATCAAATTTTCATTTTTGTTTCATCGTTATAACTAAAAATACCATATGTCTTCCTAACATACTGTGCAAAACAAACAGCAAAACAGACCAAATCATAAAAAAACAAGAGACAAATACTTCAAAACTTTAATCTGAGGCATCCAAAAATTTCTATAAATCTAAACCAAACAAAATAAGAAGTATGAAGACAGTCTAACCACCATCTAAGAATATCAACAAATGTATCAAAGAAGTCCATCAAACCTTAACATTATGTAAATGAAGCCTACTGACCAAAATAATAATCTATGGGTGATGAATCAAACTTACCTGTATAATTTTCTGTGGAGTCCAGTGTTTTGTATCACATTTTAATTTTCAGATATTACGATGCCTGTTAAAAAAATACTTGAAAATGCTGTCTAAGCAATGAGATATAGAAAAAATAACTAATAATTTTACTTCAGATCCATAGTAATATGGATTAAGTGCAATGGATAGCTACTGTAACCAAACAGTTGGAGTACAAAGGTAATTACAATTAGGATGCAATAGGAACATGCAAGTAAAGTGCTTGAGTGTATGGACGTGTCTATAAAATGTTAGTCTCATTCAAATGCAAAGTGAATAACAGAAGTACAATACTGTGGAAGCCATTATTTACTTTAGCACATTGGACAGTAGTATAGTGTAAGCATAACTGAGCAAAAAGACTTTAGATCTTGATCTACCCACAGTAAAAGAGAATAGAAGTAATAGATATAGAGACTTCTCAATGCTTGTTCGTAGTTAGAAGTAACAGATACATAGACTTCTCAAAGCTTGTTAGTAGTTAAGTTTTTATTTCATACTGTTATGCTGCCTAAATTACAACTTTATTCTGGCAGTTAGAGAACTGAAGTAGAAAACTTGAAAATAATCTTAGTCAGGAGAAAAGAATCTTCAAAACATTACCTTATTTCAACAAGCATTTCCATCAGAGCTTCCCAGCGACTAACCACTTGTGCTACTTGCTGTTCACTTTCTTTGGATGACTCTCCAATGGTCGATGTCTCAGAAATTGCTGACTGTCCAAGACTAACCACTTTGTAATACTCCTCTTTCTGTGCTTCCATCTAAAAAACAAAAAGCAACAAATGCATTTTCTGCATATAGCATATGTATTATCTTTGTCTTTGAAAGAGGTACTAAAAGCATTTTGTAAGTGGTTTTTGTATCTGGAGTGGAATACCCTGTACTTACTGGTCAAACAGTAATATACCTGATTCATCATAATCCAATTACAGACAACACTAAATGACTTCTTACTTCATTCAATGATCCTCATATTTGGTATCTCTTACAACCACTTGAATAAGTCCTATTTTCCAATAAAGTGTGTACTTATTTTTCCATCTACACTCATCCTTACTTAGAACATTTAAGTAAACATCAATAAATTTCCTAGAAAATTTAAGACATCAGAAATGCCAACTAAATATATAAAAACTAAGAGAGCATGGACACTGAAACTTAAAAAAAAAAGTGACACAAGATTCAAGGTTTTATTGCATCCACATACATATTACAATAAAGATTAACAAGAATAACATGGGAGGAGACATAAGACAGAGAGCATTACACAGCAGAAGAGGCACTGGGTCCCTTAACAGAATACTAAAGAGTAGAGAAGTAAGTATGCAAAGATGAAAGGCTAAGGGACAGCATAGTCCTCCTGCCTTTGACCTTTGCAGCAGAAACACATACATGGAATGAGTCACAGAGGTCAAGAACCAGGCTGTGGAAATGAGCTATTTGAGAGGAGCATGGAATGAAGAAAGAAATGAGGGGATATATGAGAGATGTGGCATGGCAGAGAATGTAATGGGAATGAATTCTGGAGTGGCAGAGTGGATGAAACATAATACTTTGAAGGTTTGGGCATGTGGAAAAAATGCAAGACAGGGAGTTTGCAAGGAGAGTGAATGATGGTACAATTAAAGGGGTTGGTGTGAGCCATATGGAAACAGAGTGGAAGAGTCATGGAGAGTGGGAAATGGCGGAGGAATGTGTGGAATGGTGTATGCGAGGGAAGCATGTAAGGGCAAGGATAAGTGGAGACACTTTTGCCATGGACACCCCCTTGATGAGAGTTCCCAAAGGGAACGGGCATCAGAGATACAGATAGAGAGACAGATAGATAGACAGATAGAAGAATAACATATATAACATTACCCTTTATGAATGTTCTTCCATACTGTTCTTAACAGTTGGTAAGAGCATTCTGCAGACTGCTTATACATACATGTGTATGTGTATGTGGGTGGGTTGGGCATTCTTTCATCTGTTTCCTTGCGCTACCTCACTAACGCAGGAGACAGCGACTAAGTATTTCATGTGTGGCAGGGTGGAAGCAGGAATGGATGAAGGCAGCGAGTGTGAGTGTCTATATGTGTATATATGTATGTCTGTGTACGTATATGTATTTATACGTTGAAATGTATAGGTATGTATATGTGCATGTGTGGGCATTTATGTATATACATGTGTATGTGGGTGGGTTGGGCTATTCTTTCATCTGTTTCCTTGCGCTACCTCGCTAACATGAGAGACAGTGACTAAGTATAATAAAAATATGGTAATATGATAAAGGAACAATTATATCTTAATTCATAAAAGCAAGTTTTAATTTTTCTTGTACATCTTTTTATGAATTTACAAATGAAAAAGTTTTATCCGCACTGGGGAGGCCAAGAAAAATAATCTGCACATGGAAAGGATCAAGGAACTTCTGTTCAGATGAGAGCAGCAGAATGGATTTTAGACTTTTAACAGACGCCTTGTTTGGCTGTATCTCTGCTTGCATGTGCTTAACCTTTTTTATAGGACTTTTGGTATGACACTTTCAGAAGAAGATGGTCTTAAGGCATAGCCAAATTGTCATATGTATAGGTTCTTGGTCCTTGCTTTCATATATCTATGGATGTACCTCTAGAAGCTCAGAGGCAGAGCCCCAGAACATCTATTTATTTTCCTAAATCTTATGTCCTTTCCTTTTAAGAAATTTTCATGGTTCATTGACCAGCCTGTCTTATATCATCTTGAAATTTTTACTTGAATTATCATTGTAAGTGTAAAGGCATCAAAGATAATCTTTTACCATTAAGAGGGGTCAGTGAATTAATTTTTTCATTGTCTTTGTTTAGATTCATCTCTACTCTGTAACATTGAATCCCAGTGGTAGTCAAAGGTAGTGTGAATCCTTTTGACATTATTTTAGGTGAAGCAGTTTTTAACCATCACTGAGCAAGCACTATATTAGATGCTCATAGAGCTCTGTCATCAGCAAGAAAATGGTTTTTATTTTAGTATCTATAGCTTTTTTTTTCTAGTGCTGGTGTTGGATATTTAACACAAAGAATGGAGTTGGTTGATAACTGAAACATTTTGAGGAAGATCTTGTTCTTGCCACACTATACAGCCATTGAAATCTGAGAATGGAATAGATATGTTTTAGTTGGAGGAATAGGTAGTCAATCTTGCACCATTAACAAACTTTCCTGAGGTTTATCTTCAGCTGAAAACACTTGCCTGTAGCTTTTAGCTTGCATTTTCCTCATAGGAGATATACCTGATATAAATGCTGGTGCTCTATGCATATTCCCAGATTTGGATAATTTGCAGGATTGGAAATGATTTTGTTCAACCATTTGTATTTTCCTTGTAGCTTTGTAAAGATGTGTATCTAGCTAAGTGAATGTTTAAACTATAAGGAAAATATGTTTCTTATGCTTCTTGCTGAGATGTGTTTTATTGAAAAGTTAGTGGTGCATCTTGAATGAAGCTGCTTTTGTCCACCAGCTTTATGGATGGATATTATTTTAGAATTTCAAAACCATTTAGAAACAGATATGGACAAGCTATTTAACACATGCTACAGGTTGTACCTCTATAATCCGGCACTCTGTGGTTTGGCAAATCCCATGGTCCAGCACCTTTTGAATGTGCCACCTTTAGTTTTTGGATATGCCACCAGGGCAGCACTGATAGCAGTGCTGAGGTGCCAAAATCTCTTGACACTGCAACTGAGCTAATTAAGTCCTTTTAATTTCTCATAGCCCCAGAACAAGTGTATAATGCTGACGAATCTGCCCTATTGGCATCATATGCCATGAAAAACCCTTGCCCAAAATGTTTAGGAGTTTCCATTTGAGGTAAAGGATTCCAAAGATAGGATAACAATTCTTGGCTGCAGCATTGCTGCACATAAAACCAAGCTGATGGTAATTGGTAAGAGTGCTTACCCGAGGGTCTTTAAAGGGGTCAGTTTCTGTTTTCTGGCATTGTTTTGTGGCCCGGCATTGGCCAGGTCCCAATGTTGCCGGATTGAAGAGGTACAACCTGTGGTATTGTTCCATAGATGATATATTTACGCATCAGTGGTCCATCATGAATTTTTTTTATTTAAAAAGATATATATGTATTCCACACTCCATCCAGTCCATCCAGGTATTGTCTCTGCTTGATGATAGACATTGCCATGATACTTTCAGTGATTATTGTGCTATATTCCCATGGATGAAGACTTAACAAAATGGCTTCTCATCAGCTGTATTCCATAATCATCTTGTCTCTGAACTTTTGTAAAGCTTCATCCTTATAGGCTTTGAAAAAATATTATGATAGTACTTATCCCTGATTTACTCCCACCTTATTTGCAGCTTCTCACTCTTACCAGCATTTATGCTTAGATTACTGCTTCCTTATTAAAAGCATTTAACAGTATTCTTCTTTCTTTCAGGCCTACTGTACGTAAAAGTCATTCCTCCTTAAGTCTTTCCGTCTTAGATTTATCATGAACCCTAAGAAATTCATCTGAGAGGACTATAAACCCTTCTTTCATACTTTTCCTGTCACAGACAGATTCACTTTTTTCATTATTCCCATGATTTTCAGATTATGCGTAATCTCCTTGGGACACATCTTGGCAACAGTGGCTTGTATGTGTTGTGTCGCTTGATTCAGAAAAATGGTGATGCTCATATAGTACGTGGAGCTATCTTCTTCTTAACATCAGCCTTATGGGGAACTAATAAGGTGTCGTCCCTTAACTACAAACCAGCAGCAGTTCTTCCAACATTAAGAGAGGTTGGTGTTGATGTGTTTCTTTTACAGCATATGATTACTATTATGGGACTCCTGCAGCTCTAAAGCTGCACTCAAAGTAGGATCAGGTAAATGATAAACTCCTTTGGAGTTAGTTAAAAGTTCCTTGACGTGAGTACAATAAACTACTGTTGTAATAGGCTATTGGGGAAGGATGGTCCATTAGAAGCTAAATTCTGTTACATCCCAAATTTTTCCAAGGAGCATTAATAAATGAAATATTAACAAGTGTACTGGAAACCTGTTTTGTTCCTTCAAGGCTGGAGGTGTTCAGGGAGTAGCAGAAACTACTCTGAATCAGAATGAAATAGCTCCAGAATCACCTAGTCACTGAAACAACTCCTGGTCAGAAGTGGGGCATCCATGAAGTGCCAGCAGCTCTCCTACTACTCATGATTCTCAGACATTTTCAGATTAAGGCAATGTGAGGTGTCTCATGAATCTCTGCTATCTGCTGTGATTTAATAAAAAAAAAAAAGACAGAAGTTTATACCATAAGCAACATTGTAGTTGCATAAGAACATGGGCAGTAAGTTTTTTTTTTATGGTTAACCAAATGGGTGCTTCTCTCAAACTGGTCAGCATTGACCAGCCTGTCTTGTATCATCTTGAAATTGTTACTTGCATTATCATTGTAAATGTAAAGGCACCAAAGATAATCTTTCACCATTGAAAGTATTGCAAGTCTGTGTAAGATTATGTGTATATGTGCAGAGAGAACATTATATGTTAGTTTTTTCATACTTGATCACTGTTTCCTGTGTTAGCAAGGTAGTGCTAGAAAACAGATGAAGAAAGACATCCATTCACATACATATAAATACATATACACATACATATACATACATGCTATTTCATGTGTGGCAGGGTGGCAATGGGAATGGATGAAGGCAGCAAGTATGAACATGTACATTGGTATATATGTATATGTCTGTCTATGTATACATTGAAAAGGTGCATGTGGCATGAGAAAGGTGGGAGATGGGCAGATTAGAAAGGGTAGTGAGTGGTGGAATGAAGAAGTAAGATTGTTAGTGAAAGAGACTGAGAGATGTATAAAAGAAAGAGGGAGGAGGTCAAGAGAAAGGTGCAAGAGGTAAAAAAGAGGGCAAATGAGAGTTGGGGTGACAGAGTATCATTGAATTTTAGGGAGAATAAAAAGATGTTTTGGAAAGAGGTAATAAAG
>JAUTXX010216035.1:0-14829 GCA_032273605.1 Panulirus laevicauda | reverse complement strand
AAGACCGAAAAATAGCAGAGAGAGAGAGAGAGAGAGAGAGAGAGAGAGAGAGAGAGAGCGAGAGAGAGAGAGAGAGAGATGAGAGTAAAGGGAGAAGGAAGGAAAGTAGGATCGTCCTGAAATTTATGAGTGCCCCAGCCAGAGACCTAGTCATGCAGGACCAGTTCATTAGAGGCTTAATCTCTTAGGTCATTTAAGGATCACATGGACCTGAACACACATCGCGGTTACCTAACCACACATCCATCACCTCATAATTCAGGAGGATTATCCTGCTCGTGATGTAGGGGGGCCACAGCACCCAAATCAGTGATACTAATTGCCCCTTACGCTACGCAAGGAACCTTCTTCCCCAGACGTGCCATAAGCTGTGAAATCAGACGTCCTTCGTTATGACGGGAGGATGGAGCTCTCGGAGAGATGTCGGCTAATCTCAGGGTTTCCTTTACAAGTGTAGGTGAGCTAATATGCAGCTTCGAGAGCCTTAATCATCCTGGCCTGAGTTGTTGGTGTGGAATCATTTCGAGACGATCCCGACCATGGAATTGTAAGAATCTTTGTAGGACTTCACGTTAAGCCTTGTGGATGAGGCGTGACAGAATAGCGTGCGTGAGAGGCAATGCAGTGTGTCCAGCCTATTGGCGCCGTCGTCCTAAACTATTTGAAAATCGTTTTCTTTCTTTTGTGCATTGATGCTGAGGTTATCTGCGCAAAATAACAGACTCCAATGACAAGGTCCTGACACACTACCCACTGTGATTAAAAATATAAGGACCAAAAAATTTTATATCCAGTATTATCGATCTCTTTTTTTTTTCTTTTAATTCGATGAATTTTCCGCAACGGTTCATTTGAGGAACTAAATGGATTTCCCTTCCCATCCTTTTGTTTTTTCTTTCGAACTCGTTGAGATTGACTTGCTTGGGTCAGCAGTCACTCGCCAACCCCTGTAATACATCGTTACCTTATTGGGGTCAATAAGATACTTATCTACCTATCTATCTATCAATATATCTATCTATCTATCTATTTTTCTTTAGCGAGGAGAGGAAAGAAATCACTGCCCGCATCGCGTGGCCACGGTTGAAGCCTGATGTTGCCATTTGGGGGGAAGGTATTCGAGATTATGTTAGCAAACCTGCATCTACCTCCACTGATCATGCCAGAGCTCTTCAGTTCTTGGCGACGGTATATGGCTTAACCGTCTGACCAGCTCTAATTGGACTACCGTTGCCGATACCATGATAAAGGGTCACGGAACGAAAGACAGTGAGCTATACACTCACTGAGTACCTACACAGATGTCCAGGTCCCGCGGGGATGATGGACAACGCTTGGTTATCCCACAGTGTAAGGCAGAACTCGAGAGAATATAGAGCTCAGACGGTAATGTCCCCAAGTTATGGTGGGCCTTAGTTAAGGATCGACAAGACTGGTCAACAGATGAACCAGTTCCCTCCTACTTAGCAGACCTGATGGAACTGAGGTGTTGAGCAATTCAAGAAAATGTAAACCTTCTGCCGTCGCACAGGAACAACAGCTGAGGATAACGGCACTTACGGCGTCGCTGTGTCCCTAATGACAGTGGAGTCAGTCAGGCAGGATCGTGTGTGTTGTCTTCCGAGGACAGCAGACACCATGACGATCACGCAAGCCCGGCAACTTTGGCTCACGATTGCTACAGTCGTACGAACAGCGACTGTTACAAACTCCTACTTTATTCAATTGTATCCTCCTCTGACAAAATAGCCAGGATTCTCTAAAGAGGCCTTCATGGCCCTAATCCATAACCAGGGATTGTGTTGACGTAATGAACAACAAACCCATACAATTATTCTCCATAATTTGTAATGTCCTCAAATCTTTAATCCCAAAACACATAGGGAAATTCTTTGATCTTCATCAACTGATCAGCAGACAATTTGGATTCAGGGAAGGATCGCTCGCTTACTGATCTCCTCCTCAGCCACTCCACTGCCGGACATCAGGCGCTAAACGACTTTGGAATCACAAGAGTTATCGCAATGGACGTAGCTAGACTCCTTACAGAACCTCATGCTCTTGGCATCAACAGCAAATATTCTTTGCCTCTTTGGTGTCTACCTTCCCAGACGTGCTGTCTCGATTGTGCTGAAAGTCATGGAAGCAAAAAAAAAACACCCAGCAGATGACAGCAAACCTAATAGTATTATTTGGCGACCTCTTTTGGAACACCTTAAAATGATTCTGGTTGCTGAAGACCAAAACAAATGATACCTTTTTTTCGACCCAGATCAACGCCTTATGGGCAATACATTCTAGGAAGGCATGAGGAAGGGCACGGTGTCTGAAAAGATGCATATGATGGTGACACCACCACATGGTATTTGAGTCTGGGCCACAAATGAATGGATAAATGTAAAGATCAACGATCATGTGGACGTTATCAGAGCAAGATATCGTGTTCGCTTTGCAGGACAGAGGAATACTTAAGAGTGTAAGCAGCAACAGACCACTGGATCTTTTCCAGACTGTTTTAAATAGTGGAGGAGATCAAAGACATAGAACTTAGTGTTGTAAGAGTAGAAAAGTAAGCAGAAAACAGGAAAAAACAAAATCCATATCTGCAGCTAAAATAAAGGTGCTACCGATGTCGCTCGTTGACTTGAAGTGCACTTTTTGAAATTCAACTCTCTTCTTAAACGTATCTATGGTGTTCCTTTCAACAGCTTTCATCTGAACCTTATTCCAAGTATCAACAATTCCTTTGAAGAAAACGTAGATTGCCTCATGCGAAGTAAAGCATTTGCCCACAAATTTATATTCAATACCATTAGTGAAACTAGACAAATCGAAATAGCTATTTAGAGACTGTTAAAGCCTTTGCTAATTTTGAATACCTACCTAATATCACCTCTCAACCTTCTCTTTCCTAAGCTAATTGGCTATCAATGAATTCATTTATGGCTGTGAGAATTATATTGGTAGCCTGTCGTTATAATCTCCCTATTTTGCCTATTTCTTTGTGCCGCGTAGGATGACAAAAACTGAACTCAAGCACATTGTAAGGATTATTTTTTTTTTTAAGACTCGAATGCCTTGCCAATGATGCCTTGAGATTTGTTTTCCTTTTCTGGTGTGGCTGAGAAATGCTTATTTGGACTGAGATCCTTAGAGATTATTACGCTGAAGTCTCTTTCATCACTGAACATTTTTTTTCTTCCTCAAAATGATTTATATTATACCCTGCTTTTCGTATTTGCTGCCAATATGCAAAACTTTGCAATGAGCGATGTCAAAAATTCATTTGTCACCTGTGAGCCCAGTTTAGCAATTTCTCTGACAGCCTGTAGTTGTAGACGTTCAATCTCTGTTGAAGCTTTACTTCATAGCTTCGTACCGTCTGCGAGTTTTGGTTTCTTAAAACGACGCCCATTATCAATATCATCAGTGTTTATCAGAATGAGAACTGGGCCCAAGACTCTTACCTGCGGCACGCCATTTCTTACGCCTGAGGCTTGACTGTCAATTACTATCTTCTTTAGTCCAATCAACCAATAGTCTCAGCATCGAAGTGGAATGCGATCTATACCATGTGAGTTAACTTTAGAAAGTTATCGTATTTGTGGGATTTTATCAATGCCTTCTGAAATTCAAGCAAATTTGTCAGATGTGAATTGTTTCGTCGATGACCACGCTGCGAATCACGGAATACGTGATGACTCTCTGAACGATTTACAACTGATTAACCACTCATGTTAGGCTGAATGGGTAAGAGACTCCGGATAGGGACTCTTAGAATCTTATGAGTATTGTTAACGCATCCGTAAGCCTCCAATTCTTTGTAACTTTTTCCCGTATCGCGTGATTCACTGGAAAGAACAGCAAAGAAATTCACCATCTCGTTCTTAGTGTCCTTCATCTTTCTCAGATAAAACTTTTAAGGACCTGACGTTCTGTTTACTTTCATTCTCTTTAACGCTAGCAGTCACATAATTAGTGCGCACCTGCACTCCACGGGGATTAATGAAGCCCGCCTCACTGTCACCTCTGTGTTTTCATGGACCTCAACACCTGTATCTCCCACACTCTGTCTGAGGATGTGATAAACAAAAGTACCGACCGTCTTTATTTTCTCTTTCCATTGGTGATTGAGCATATATCTCTTCACAGTAAAGGTTCTGCAGATACGTCATTAGATAGCAATTCCTTCTCCTCTGCTGGCACTGGGACCAAATATGGACCATGAGCTGTGTTTCTCAGTGACTTATTCACATGATAAGAAAAGTCATGTTGGATCTCTGCCATGGCTATATTTCTTGAACCACGTCACCGTTTTCCGTGATCAATGGACAGACTGCACAAGAACCTTCTTGATTATAACGTAACTATGAGATTTTTTAGTTCCTTTTGCTACTGTCAGCAATGTACGCTTCAAACTCACGTTCATTTTGACGTAAAAGATTTTTAGGTTGTCTATGAAGCCTTACTTAAATAAATGTTCTCTTCCAAGTTGGTTATGCCTCTCTTTGAGTCTTTTGTTTGTTATTTTCTAAGGCAATAGGTAGAGATCCATGCGAGAATAGCAAGAAAGGAAACTGGCTGATTTGGGTATGATATTCCTTGTTTAAGACAATGATAAAAGACGCAAGACTCTCTGTGATCAACACATACTCGCACTTCTGGAGTTATCTCTTAGCTTGTGAGTCCCCTGTCATACCTTTCTGTGCTGACAACGTAAAGTGATGGAGCACAGCGACTCGTCTCCGTCCTAGGAATGAACCAGCTGGACCTACCATGTTAGCAAAGTGTACGACATCGCAGAGATGTGGTGGATCTGACACTTGTGTACAACAAGGCTGATACCATTTTACAAATCTCTCCTCCCTCTTTGCCAAGAGTTCTCCCCTCTCTCCTCCTCCGTCTATATTCCCCACCTCTTCCTCTTTCCCTATCACCCCTACGTCCACGGATGGTCTATCGAAGGATCCCCCAGAAGCAAGGGAACCACGAAGAACGGAAGTTCTCGACAGCTTTGCCATCCCCGCGGGAAATATCGACGCGCCAACAAAGCAGCCTTTCCTTTGACGCGTCACTTACATTTCCATTATGTTTACACAGATGAACACCAACAAAACTAATTCCTCTGAGCGGGAACAGCCGCTACGTAACAGGTTGGCCTCATCAAAGGCCTCTTCGGGACCTGTTTGTCTTGTGGAAAATTCAATTAAAGATCAAACTCTGTCCCAGCAGAAGTCACAACTTAAATCATTGGTTTAGACCTTACGGGAAAGGATAACGATGAAAAGAAAATCAAGCCTTGTAATCTTAGTAATACATGTATAGCGTTGAATACTTTAACATTTCTTCTCATATGTTAGCTGAAGCGGCAAGTGCAGGAGCTGGGTACACGAGCAACCTGGTTATGGAGCCTATGGCTTTTGTTTAGTAGTATCTGGCTCCTCCTGTTCTATCAAAGCGGCGCCCATTGCAAAGTGTTAAAGGATAAAGTTGAAAGTAAATGTGAATAAGAGCAAGGTTATTAGGTTCAGTAGGTTAGAGGGACAAGTTAATTGGGATGTAAGTTTAAATGAAGAAATACTGGAGGAAGTGAATTGTTTTAGATATCTGGGAGTGGATTAAGCAGCGAATGGGGGATGGGGTGAATGTTCAGGGAGCAATGGAGAGTGTGTGGAAGGAGAGAACGTTATCTAAGAGTGCAAAAATGTGAAAGTTTAAAGGAATAGCAGTTCCAACATTATATGGTTGTGAGGCATGGGCTATAGATAGGGTTGTACTGAGGATGTTGGATACAAGAAGGGGAGGGTTTCCAGCCCCCCACTCCCGCCTCCTTTAGTCACCTTCTGTGACACATGGCGAATACATTGTTGTTCGTTGATGATACAGAATTGTTGGGTGATTCAGGTAAGAAACTGCAGAAGTTGGTGACTGAGTTTGGAAGAGAGTGTGAAAGGAGAAAGTTGAGAATGAATGTGAATAAAAGCAAGGTTATTAGGTTCAGCATGGTTGAGTAACAAGTCAGTTGGGAGGTAAGTTTGATAGGAGAAAAATTGGAGGAAGTTAAGTGTTATAGATATCTGGGAGTGGACTTGGCAGTGAATGAAACCATGGAAGTGAGTCATAGGTTGGGGCAGGGGGCGAAGGTTCTGGAAGCGATGAAGAATATGTGGAAAGAGAGAACCTTATTTCGGAGAGCAAAAATGGGAGTGTTTGAAAGATAGTTGTTCCACTGATATTATATGGTTGCGAGGCACACACTATAGATGGGGTTGTGCAGAGGAGTATTGTTGTGTTGTAGATGAAATGTTTGAGGACAACATGTGGTGTGAGCTGGTTTGATTGAGTAAGAAAGGGTAAGAGATATATGTAGTAATAAAAAGAGTGCGGTTGAAAGAGTAGAAGAGAATGTGTTGAAATGGTTTGGACATAATGAGAGAATGAGTGATGAATGGTTGACAAAGGAAATATGTCAGTATTTCTGAAGTGGAGAAAACAAGGAGATGTGGGAGACCAAATTGGACGTGGAAGGATGGAGTGAAAAAAATTTGAGCGATCTGGGTCTAACATGCAGAGGGATGAAAGGCTTGCACAAAATAGAGTGAATCGGGATGATGTGGTATACTGAGGTCGACATGCTGTCAGTGGACTGAACCAGGGTATGTTAAACATCTGGGGCAAACCATGGAAAGGTCTGTGGGGTCTGGATGAGGAGAGGGAGCTGTGGTTCCGTTGCATTAAACATGACAGCTAGAGAATGGATGTGTGCGGATATGGCCTTTCTTTGTTTCCTGGCACTGCCTTGCTGTCGCAGGGGGTGGCAATGCTGTTTCCTGCAGGACGGTGTGGTTCTGGGAATTTATAAAGGCGAGCAATTATGAATATGTAAATGTAGATATGTATGTATGTGCATGTGTGTGTATTTACATGCATGTTCATATGTGTATATATGTGTGTGATAGTGGATGGGTTTTTCTTTGTCTGTTTTCTCGCCCTGCCTCGCTAATGCAGAAAACGTCCCGAAACCATAGCTCCCTCTCCACATCCAGGCGCCACAAACCTTTTCATGGTTTACCCTGAACACTTCACATCCCCTGGTTCAGTCTGTTGAGAGGATGTCGACCCCATTGTACCACATCGTTCCTCTTTGCTCTATCCCGTGGACACCTTTCACACTCCTTCATGATCAGGCCCTGATCACTCAAAATCTTTTTCACTACATCCTTCCATCACCAGTTTGGTGTCTGCTCTCCTTTTTCCTTTCAATTCTGACACAGTAAATCCAAGATTTAACAGTCTTATAAAGTGGAAGGTGTGTCCGTTAATGCCAAAAATCTGTTAAATCAAATTAACCTATTTCTTTGTCACATTTAAGTTCACATGCTTTTTTTTTTAACTTCTCTGTCACTGTAGGGTTTAATGTGTGGTACGATAGTTGGGCGGTGGGGACCCGGCAGCGTTCTGGGTAGTTGGAGGCAGGAGTCAGACTGAGATGAAGGTGATGCCACCCCTTTCCTGTAAAAGGATACTTCTTTATAGTAAAGTGAGGATGGACTACCTGCTTTCATTGCACCTCTTACATGGGGCAGTGAGTAGGATTTGAACCTATGTGGGAGAATCCCAAGTTATCGTAAGGCTTCTCAGTTTCTTCAGGAGATTGTGTGCATCCAAGGAAATTGCTTTGGACATAGGAACCAATCTAGACAGCAAGGAAATGGAAGCTTTCTACAAAAATGGGGAATCATAGTTCCTTGTCTCCTCAGCCTACTTCCCCCAGTCCAATGGATGTGCTGAAGCAGCGGTAAAGGCACCCAAATGGGTGTTGAGAGGCAATATGGGTGTTGTAGGTAACCTGCACAACATTGAAGTGACTCAGGCTATGTTCCAATATCTCAACACCCCCCCTTAGAGATGGGATAAGTCTCATGCACAGCTGGCAGCAGTTGAGAGATGGTTTCCTGGTGCCCTGGCTACATTATCTTGTAAACTGGCGATGGAGAACTACTCTATGAAAAAGGGAGTGCACTACAGCAGAGAGTCAGGCTAGCATGCAGGGTGGCTCAGTAGGTAACGCTGCCCCAGCTGTCTATGTACACCCGTCTGTGTGCAGGACATCTCTTCGAAGGTGTGGGACGGGTCAGGCGCGGTAGTGGAGATGAAGCCGCATTGACAATACTCAGTGAAGCTGAACAGTAGAGGCTGTCTGTCTTTGCGAAACCAATGTCATATACGTCCCCGGGTTTTTCCGATCCCCACAACACCCTTCTGTCAAGGAGAGTACCCACCAGCAGTGGCGTTGCCCCCAGTTTTGGTGACCCCCAGCCTCAGGCGGCAGCACCCTCTGTGTGAGACACTGCCCCTTACATTTGCAAGATTATGTTTGTGGTGGCTCCTTTGAAGAGCGAACACACTAATTTGTTAAATCATTTTTGCTCTGCTCACATGTAAAAGAGGTCTAAATTGTTGCTGAGCAGTGATTTGTGTATATATTTGCCTTATGCCTTGTCGAATTTTTATTTCATTTTTTTTTGTTTTTCTTTTTAGTTTTGTTTTTGTTGTAGTTAAATGTCACAGTTAGTTACCAATATCTCATGAGATGTGGGGTTGGTGTGTAGTACTATAGTTGGACGGCAGGCACCTGGCTGCATGGAAACACTCGCCAGATAGAGGTGATGACACCCCTCTCCTGTGAAAGGATACTTCTTTATAATAAAGTGAGGACAGACTACCTACTTTCATTGCACCACTTTCCATCACTTAGTGCCATTTTGAATTGTAAGGATTGCAAAATTACTGATAGATAAAGTCAATTCTGAAATAACAGAAACACACTGTATACAACCTGACTGCATGATAGCTTGAGGCAGAGACTGAAACAAAGTGAGTCTGCCCCATGCTACCAAAAACAAATGTGATATAAATGTGTGTGGTACAGTGTTTGAGATTTTTTTATTTTTGAATTATCAATGTACTGTATTATTATTTGTCCATTAAATCTGAACTCTATTATATTGGAGTCCATTTAATCGAGGGTTTACTGTATATCCTCTTTGTCAGTCTTTCCTCACTCATCCTCTCCATATGTGCCAACCATTTCAGCACCCTCTCTTCTGCTCCCACACCCTTTTTATTACCACACACCTCTTGCTCATACATTACTAACTCGACCAAACCACCTCACACCACATGCTGTCTTCAGACATTTCATTGCATTACATCCACCTTCCTCTGCACAACCCTATCTATATCCCATGGTACACTTCGATATCATTGGGGCAAGTATTTCAAAATACTTATTCCATCTTCTCGCTTCATCACTACCTGTTACCACCACCCCTTTTGCACCCTTCACTGATGAATACACTCGACAAGCTGATATCTTTGTAGTTTGAACACTCGCCTTTATCTCCTTTGCTTATATATACTAGCACTGTACATGCATTCTGCTAGTCCTCAGGCACCTCACCATGATCCATACACATGTTAAAAATCTTAACTAACCAGTCAATAGCACAGGAATTCCCTTTATTGAGAGATTCATTTGGAAAACCATCCACTCCAGCTGACTTGGAGTGTGTGCAAATGCAGCTTTTTTATCTGTTCATGGTGCTACCTTTCTAATGTGGGAAATGGCAGGAAAGAATAAAAGAAAAAGAAAAAAGATGTATATGTTTTTATACATATATTTTTTCGTACTTGTCTACTGAAGAAAGGTCAAATTCTTGTGTGTATTTTCTCATTGTCATATGCAGTATACTGCAACTGCAGCCCCCTGTTCACAAACAGGTCTTACAGGCCTTTGCATGATGTCCCCTGGTGGTTTCTCATCCTTTGGTTCAGTCCATTGACAGCATTGAGCCTGCTGCGTACCAAATTCCTCCAATTCACTCGACCCTATGCGGGATTCACCCTCCTGCTTGTTCAAGCCACAATCAATCAGAATATTTTCACTCAATTCTTCCATCCCTAGTTTGGTCTTCCCCTTCCCCTTTGAATTAGAGGGGTGTAAGTTTGAGTGTATGTGGTAAGTTATATGGGATTGTGGTGATTGAAAAGGAATTGGCAGATAGCTTCAGATTGTGTGAGGAAGAATATTGTTTAAAGATTTGTAGATAATGTGTAAATGTTTCCATTGAATAATGTGTATGAGAAATATTTAGAGAAGCAGAAGGATTTATATATGGCATTTTAGGATCTGGGGAAAGTAAATGATAGGGTAGGCATAGATGCTTTGTGGAAAGTGTTTTGAATGTATAGTGTGAGAGGAAAGCTACTAGAAGCATGGAGGAGTTTTTATCAAGTGTAAGGTGTGTATGCAAATAGGTAGAGAGGAAGGGAAGTGGTTCCAGGTGGAGGTGGATCTGCAGCTCGTGTTTGATGTCTCCAGGGGTGTTTAGTTTGTTTATGATTAGGGTTTTGAAGGTGGTAGATATAAGGTTCTTGGAGAGACAGGCATGTGATTAATCCATAGTAGGGAAGGAAGGCCTGGGAAGTTAGTCATTTGTTTGCTGATGACATGGTACTGATTGCTGAATTGATTGAGAAACTGCAGAAATTGTTTCAAAATTAGGAGTTTTGTGCGAAAGGAGTAAGTTTAGAGTAATTATGAATAAAAGAAAGGTTACTAGGTTTAACAGGGCTGAAAGACAGGTTAGTTAGGTTGTGAGTTTGAATGGAGAAAACTTGGAGGATGAAGTGGGATGTTTTTGAGAACAGGGAATGCACATGGCAACATATGGAACTGTGAAGTGTGATGTTCTTGAGAACAGGGATTGGACATGGCAACAAATGGAACCATGGAAGTTGATGAGTCATAGGGTGGATATGGGGGCAAAGGTTCTGGGAGCAATGAGGAATGTTTGGAGAGGTTGCTATCTGTAACGACAAAAGTGGATAGTGTGAAGGAATATAAACCCTTATGTTGTTGTATGCATAGAAGACATGGGGTCAGAATGAGAATGCAAAGAGGATAGTGGATGTGTTGGAATTTAAATATTTGAGAACATTATGTGTTGTGTTGAGGGTTCATCGAGTAAGTAATGATATTGTATGAGAGAGGAGTAGTAATAGACAACAAATGACACAAGCATTAAAGTGTCAGATAATGTTAGTTATGTATTTTTAACATTAATAGGCTTTAGTATTTGTTTCTCACATTAGTTCCACATTCTCTTATGTATATTGTATGTCTAGGGGGTTTGAAAATTTGGCCTTGCTTTCCAGTTTTTCGGTGTTGAGTACATATATACACTTGTTTAAAAACTTATTTACATTTCAAGTGACTCTTCCTGAAAACAAAATTTTCTTCATTTCTTATTCCTTTGCTACTTTTTTTTTTTTTATATCCACAACCCTGATGAATACTTAGTGAACTCTTTTAGGGGTCTTGTACCCTCATAACCTTGGGTGGGCATAGGCTGCTAGGATGGGTCAGTGGTTGACCAGGCTTTCGGAAGCTGCAGTCTGGAGATCCAGCAAACTTCCATGGCCAGACGGGTCTGGTATATGTATGGTAGCATTATTATTTGCATAATTTTTCCCTGCACCATCTTCATCTGATGCCTATTTCCTAATTAAGGAATTTTACGTAATTTATTATTCTTACTCTTTTTGCACTCCTTTTTCATTATACGTGTACATTTCACCTTCCATGAAAATATGAGGTCCAAAATTGGAGCCACATGAACAAAAGTTCATAGTATCCCTTTGTTATAAAGCCACCTTTTACTCTTTACTTTCATTCAGTTGCTATTTTACTTGAATTTGTTACTTGAATGTTGGGCACTAGGTTGTTGGTTGACAAAATAGTAGTTCCATCTTTTGTTCCAGAATATTTGTGTCTTGGTTAGTTGCAGTAGGTGAATTAAAGATATACCAATGTCTTTTTGTCCTGTGAAGAGCATCAATAATTAGGAAAAAAGTGATAATCTCGCCATTCTTGTACCTGATTTGTGTGTTTTATGCATGCTTGGCATTTTTGATGCAAAGATGCTGTTGAATTTTGAATCCTGAAATTATTTCTATGTCCTAGTCCAGTATTTTGAATAATCATTTATAAATGAATAGATAATGAAAGAAATTACTTTATCTGGCATATAGAAGCTTTTTTTAGAACTTCCCTTCTGCTTTTTCGCTCAACTTTTCACTGCTTGTCATCTTATGCTTTATTCATCAGTCATTCTTATCTGTGTACTGTGCACTTTGCAATGATTGTATATTTCAGTAGTACCATTTTTGCTGTGATATTCAATTTCTCAAGTGTTGTCATGATTATCATTAGTTTATTGGAACACTAAAGCCCAAGCCTTGGGCTTTTTTTTTTCACTGACTTTCTTTGGTCAGCACTAAGGTATTTCTCAATCTCAGTTCCTGTAATTCCTAATGCAGGCACTACTTCTTAAAGAACAAGATGCTTTGAGAGAGGAGTCCAGTTCTGGAGATGATACTAGGGATCTAGCTTACAGGCGTCGAAGTAAAAAGTCATTTGTGGGACGTCGGGATCAGTCCAGTGGAGACCAACAATCGGCTGCTTCCCGGACTAGTACTGGCGGGTCACTGGGCTCCTTGCATGACCTCTCAGAGACCAAGCAGCCCAAAAAAGTTGTTGGACCCAATCAGGGTGTGGCATCACGCTGCAGGGAGGGTAAGTTGGATCCTAACTTCCATTATGCTCATCACCCTGTCAGAATAGTTTCATGAAATTCTTTATCCTGTTTAGAGTTTTATTGATCTTTTCAGCTTATTTGTATGGCTTTGTGCAAAATCTTGGAAAGAAGAGAGTATTGAAATATGGGTAATTGAATTTACAAAAGGAGAGTGAATTACATCCAAGGTGACACCATTACAGAATGTAGTGCTGATTTTTTAATTTGAGAATTCAGGTCAGATTCCAGTGCCTACCAGAGTTGCCAGGGTGATATTTACTATATCATATTTGTGGTTACTAAATGTCAGGTCAAGAATGAGACTGGACCACACCTACCTTTAAAAGTTGATGCTTTGATGAGTTGAATTTTTGTAATAGGTTTTAATTTATGTTGTAAACTTTTTTAGATTGAGTGTCATGAGATTGTTTTTTTATTGTTATATGTTATGTGAAACTCATTTTGCAGTCGAGGTCCTTTTGAAGTTGTTTCAAGTAGGGATAAACCCTTTTAAAGATGCTTCATAAATTTTATGGACATTGTGTTATATGAAATATCCATAAGATATCATGATATGAGAAGGGTTAAGTGTGCATCAAGGCAAACCACAGGTTATGATTAATGTATGCTTATATCTGGTCAGTCTGAGGCCTTCCAATTGTGGGATATGGTTACCTAATGTATACTTTTATCCGGTCAGTCTGAGGCCTTCCAATTGTGGGATAAGGTTACCAAATTTCTTTATGCTAGGCTTCAGGACCAACCTACCATTTATTTCCCTGTATCACTTAATGTACTCTTCTTTAAAGGACTCTTCTTTAAAGTAGGTCGGGTTATGCTAAAAATGGTTGAGGGTTGTCAAATATTTTTGAGCTAGCCTTTAGGACCTGCTGGTTATTTACATTCTTGCATCGTCGTATCCTTCCTCAACCAAGATGAGCTTTTACTGACAGCTACCTGAAGTTAAGGATGTTGGAAGTGTTGTAGGAATTAGGTGGTTCCTTCCTTAGTCCAATATATACTTATGATGACAGAAATCTATGGTGTCAGAGTTGATTTCTTGTCTGTCAGAATGAGATAGGATCTTTTTGTCTTATGCAATAAACAATTGGACATAATGAGGTAATTGGACTTCTGCTTGTTTTTGCTTAGCGGTTTTTGCTCTAGAGAAAAGGCTCAGGTGGGAAAAACCTTCTTAAATATGTGTTTGCCTTAAAACTTTTGTGATTGGTATACTTATCATTTGACAAAGAGCATTATTCTAACATTATACACTGTTTCTCCTTAACCTGATGCTCTTGCATGCCACCACCCTCACAATCACAACTCTCCCATAGAACTCACCAGGCATACTTAGCAAATTTATGACTAAATGAAACATTCTCTCTTATCCCCCATCATCTTTATCCAGTGGCATTCTGCTAGTTCTTAGGCACCTTTCCCTGAGTCAGACATTGAAAATCCTAACTAATCAGTCAGTAGCACTCTCACCCCCTTTTCTTGAGAAATTCAACTGCAGTCCCACCCACTCCAGCCACTTTACCATACTACATCTGATGCAAGGCTTGCACTACCTTTTTTCTTTTTATCAAACTACCTGCCCCGACTCTCTTCATGCACTTCCACATTCCAGACACCCCATATCTGCTCGTATCATCTTATACATTCAACAGTCTCTCAGAATGATCATTTTCAATCTCCTGTACCTTTTCTTTGCATGTTACTCCTTATATGTTCCCATATTAATGTTTTCGTTTGTTCTCTTGTTCTTCTCTGACAGTTCTCTTCCTTCCAAAACATTTTTATTCTCATTATCTGAATTTTGTCAGTACTTTCACTCCCCAACTCCTACATGTCCAGTTTTTCAATCTTTCCATGTTTCCCATGACATTGTTCTGCTTTATCTTGTACATCTTATTACTCACACTACTTCTCTGTAGATAAGGCCCATAAACCTCTTTTTCATTCACGAACAACTTAACCTTCTCATCCCACCAATCACAACCCTTTCTTATGTGCCCAAATCCCACCTTTCGCATACCGCACACTTCTCTTGCATATGTAAGCAATGATTCCCTAAATACCTCCCATTCCTCACCTCTACAAGTTTTGTTTACTCTCACCTTTTGCCATTCTTTACCTGATCTGTCTTGGTATCTCATGACACAATCCTTTTTTTTTTTTTTTT
>JAUTXX010215925.1:0-13984 GCA_032273605.1 Panulirus laevicauda | reverse complement strand
GTGTGTGTGCGTGTGTGTGTTTGTGTGGGTGTGTGTGTGCGTGTGTGTGTGTTTGTGTCTGCGTTCCTGTGTCTGTGTGTGTGTGTGTGCTTGTGTGTGCGCGTGCGTGCGTTAGTACAAGAAAGAGAAAGACAGAGAGAGAGTGAGAGAGAGATAGAGAGAGAGAGAGAGAGAGAGAGAGAGAGAGAGAGAGAGAGAGAGAGAGAGAGAGAGGAGTACCTGCTTACGACTTAACGATATTTTTGCCGTAATGACAGGGCTAGTGCACTAGGTTTTTGCTTATTGAATTTTTCTGTTCCTCCTGGTGGTCATTTCACTTCCATAGTTATCTACACGAGGTTCATCAGATATCATCTTCAACTACAAGGGTAATCTATATGTTTCTGTGGTGACTCCTAATGTGTTTGTTTCTTCTGGTATTGCATTAAATGTCGTCCCGCGTTTCCTAGGCCAGGATTGATATAATTTCGTCTGACAGCTATTTAGTCAAGTCATAGGTATTTTCTCTGACTTGATGATTCTATATCATCCGTCCAGTGTTGTTGTCAATTTATAAACTTTGTTCTTAGATCTTTTGCTTAATTTCAGGCATATATTACCTTATATCTCTCTTCATTATTATAAATTGTTGAGTTCAAAGTCTTTTAGTCAACACTCATGGTAGTTCATGTACTCCAGACCATCATTTTTGCTTGTGATTGTTTTTCCATTCCTTCTAGTTTGTTTATCATTAATATGCTTGATGGTAGCCATTCAAGGCAACAGTATTTGGTTTTACCTATGTATACGTTAAACGTCATGCAGTTTTCTGTCTCTTGTAGTGTGAATTCTCATTGTCATACCGCTCACTATTTATCTAGAGGGTGTTATCTTAACACAATGTTCCTTGAATTCAGATTTTCTTTTTGTAGAAGCTACCAGGTTTTTCACGTTTCCTATTTCCATTCTTTTGCGTGCAAGACCTTTGTTTAAAGGCGTTGATGTATAGTTAGTTGCTCTTTGACTGGTTTTCAATAATTTGTCTTCAGTGAATTCCAAGAGTCACTTTTAAGTCACTTGAAGGTTGTGACTGTCAGTCTGCATCTCCTTTTGATACGCCTGTGGTCCAGTAATATTGCTTACTCTGGTCTTATCAGCAAAGCTAGCATCATTCCCTATGGAACACCATCAGACCTTGTTTCGATATTTTCTCTATCAAGATTCTGTTATTTGCATCGTCAAATACCTTTGCAAAATCGAGAAAATTGTCCATTCTCTGTTCGAATCAAACTTTCATGTATGTAGTTGCAATGAATTAATATTTGAGTTTGTACTTTTTTTTCTGGTACAAACTCATGTTGGCCTCTGTATATGTACTTGACGTTTCAGCTTGTGTGCTTTTCAGTAATTTCTCAAGTCCTTTTATTACAGGTGAAATTAAGCTAACTCCTGTGTTTACTAGTGTTACATATGACACTTTTTTGTTGTAACGTCAACAATATTCCTCTCGTCCAGGCTTTGTCTTGTCAGTAACATCACTGGCTTCGCATTTGCGGACTTTTGCCTTTTTAAGGAAGATAACTGGGATTCCATATAGTCTCCAATCTGGGTTTTCTCTGAGCTGCTCAGTTGCTTTGATTTCATCATCTGATATCTCAATATCTGTGAGTGCATTTTTATCATAGTGAAATGGTTCGTCATCTGAATTCTTGCATATTGAGATGAATATTGATTTGTATTGTTTACTTAACATCCTGCACATTACTTCAGACTTGTTTTCTTATTTTCCTCCTAATATAAATGGTCTGATATCTTTTTTTTTTTCTTAATGTATGAGATTAGTAATGTTTGGATCATGTCCGGCTCATATAACTCTCTCCTCATATATTCCCCGTTCTCTTCTGCAGGAGTTCATTTTTCTTCATCAGCGTTCTTTATTTTCTCATCAAACTTCTCTTATTCTTGTCTTTCGTTGGTAACATTTCTGCCGTTCATCTGATCATCCACTTTCTGTCTCTTGGCTGTATTACTGGGAGTACCGTCCCGCCCGACAGCTCAATCAAAAGTAGTTCACATCTCCGTCCTACCGGCTTCAGGAACTTTTAGAAAAGAGGTTGTGACTAACCCCAAGACTTTCTTAGTTCTCTCATAGCATATTTTTCGTGTTTGCGTATAGGGTAACTGCTTGTAATATTTCTTTCCAGTGTGTGTTTAAAATCAATGCCACTTATGAAGAATGCCATTCATAAAACAATGCTGTTTATAGAATAAAAAGTCGTGTATCGTGTTATTCCCTCTTGTCTTTGAAAGTGTTCTTCGTCTGTTGATTCATTAATCTCTTCTTTGTATGAGTATCCATTATATACTTTTCTCTCCAGTCACTCAGTGCAAATATTTTCTATATTTATTCCAAGTTATCTAGCATTGATTTTGGCTGTGTGCATGACACTATTCTTTTGTGTTTGTGGATGGGATGCGCGCTACAGTTAATTAATGTTTAATTCTTCTTTCTCCTAGAGAAAGATAGAAAGAGACGGACAGACCGACAGACAAAGAATTTTCAGCCATCATGGTGAAGATACTATTTCGAAATCTACGATCACTGAGTCGTTGCATTAATAATAAAACCAATGAAAATCAAAATACTTAAAGAAGTTTAAATTAGCCGCCATAGATGGCTAAGTCACGTGACCAACCGCCATATTGGATGTGTACAGATGAGCAAGGAGAGCTTGCTAAGTGAGTTGACGCTCGCTAAAGTTCACCGATTTACTTTCAATTCCATCATGTAAGCACAGCCAGTTCATAGGTAAGAATGCCCACGTATTCATGAACAAATTAGGGGGCTGTGTAATATGATGAGATCATAGATATTCGCAAAATAAGCCAGAAATACAAAGGAACGCAGAGTTACGAGTTAGGTGCAAGAGACCTGTCTATCTCAGCCATTGACATGAATCGTTCGCGCGCTTGACAGAATTTTCTCAGGATTTAAAGTGTTTTGCAAGATGGAAACACTTCGTTGATATACATTCAGTATCTTGACATCTAAAAGTTTCTGTCTCGACAGCAGACAAGTTAGAAATGTGTGAAGGAAGCCGGTAACGGAGGCAGAGGTCCATCGTCTGGGTTCTCTGGTCGGTCCAGTGTCCACGGCTGTCCCACCATTTGCTAGAGTTGTCGCTACTGCTTCTGCAACACACGCGGCTTACTTCCTACTCCCTCCACACGCGCCCCTGTCCGGACAATGGCCACAAAGATCATAGAACCTGGAGACAAGGCATGTAAATTAGTAGTTTGGTGCTTGATCCCTGAGGGAAGGAAGAGGAGGACCTGTTTCCACTGCTTAGTTGCAGCATGCACTTTGCAGCCTTCAGTCTCCTTTAGTGTGTGTTATTCAGGGGATAATTTGTAAAGTTTAGTTTGTGCCATTGTTTTATCAACTTTGGAATATGATATAATTTCTTATGTAATGATGGAGTTTTACTGTGGAGATATATGACTGGGAGTGATTAGGATAATTTTTTTGTAATACAGAATAAGTTGATATTTGCGAGGGCTATGAAGATCTGTAAGATGTTGGGGTTAAGGTAATGTAAAGGAAACATGAAACTTTATATATATCAACAGAATGAAAAAACTAATAACTTTCCCCTAGTAACTAAAATTTGTTTACTTATCAGATCAGTACCTATGTTTTCAAGGTTTTGCATTTTTGTATTACTTATGGGTTCCTTGTTTCCTCTGAAGTAATTTTTTTTATTTGCACTCGTACATCTTTTGATGGGTAAGCCTTTGGTGCAGAGGGTTGCAAGGAAGAGGGAAAATGTGGCATGATAATTGTCATGTAACGTTTAATAATACACTGTGAAATACTGAAAGTGTAACAGGAAATTAGATCAGTGCACAGGATATTGGAGGTCAGGTATTAGTTAAATTCCTCCATATTGGAGGACACGAACCAAAATTTTCATTTCTAGTGGTTGGTGTCATCCACATTTGGTATGAAGAGGAAAACCTTGGGCATGTGTTGGGATAAGCTTGGTAACGTGTTTTCAAGGGGAGTTATCTCCATAGATAAGTTTTTTCAGGCAGAATCTAACACCTATGTTTATGGTGTTTGTAGACATATAAAGATGGAGTGATTAAATATTTCAGAAGAATTGTAGAGTCAGGTAGGATTTGGAATGTTTCATGTGGGGGAAAGGAAAATTATTAGTTGACAGATGAGTTTTTATTATTTTTCCAGATGCATCATTGAAAGTTTATGATGATTTTTGGCATTTCATCTTGAAGTCTATGATAATTTTTGGCATTTCATCCTGAGGTTTATGATGATTTTTGGCATATCATCCTGGAAGAAGTTTGCGAAGGCTATGATTTTACAATTTTTGATCTGTGATGTATATTTATGGTGGAGACACATTAGTTTCCCGTTTCTGGTTCATCAATTTATTTGTATGATAATGTTGCTCACCAGTACCCTAAAATGTGCCAGAGTTAGCTAAAATTAGCCAAAATGTACTAGATTAACACAATGTATGACATGCAAATTGTCAAAATTGTGTTCAGAGGAGCTGAAAGAATGATTTTATATATGAAATGTGAAAAGATTTATTGCTAATCAAAGAAAAAATTATTTTGCCTTGCTGTCGCCAGATCAGTCTTCCAAATGCCAATTGACATCTTAAATATGTAAGAAAATTATGAAGCAAATTTAAAGAACGCATTATGAAAAGCAAGCTGGAAACAAGTGATATAATCCATAACTAGGAAGAAAGCGCTTACTTTTTATTTTAGGATGAAGTCCGCTTTGTTCTACTTGTCACCATTGCCTCTGAAGATGTACTTTTTTTTTGTGATCTACTATAATCATAGATGAGTAATGATACAGTGATTAATAGCTTGTTTTACTAGTTCTTTACTTCAAAACATACATAGAAACACTCACAGAAAAATGATACTACAGACAAGTAAAATGATGATATGTTGACTGAGCAATCGTATTATTAATACGATAAGGTGAGTGATGATGACATGATGGCTGATGGCTTCATCAATAATTTACTCAGTTTGTAGAGTCAGTGTCAAATATACTGTATGGATTAAATCATTACAGTATTTTTTTTTTCCCCTGTACTGAGGGTAGAAGTAATAACCTTACTTGTATATAATCATTATAAGATGTATTCTAAATATGTTTAAATTCTTGTTTGATAAACATACTTCATTATGGATAACTTTTATGGAATCATAGAGAAATAACTTCATTCTCCCATGATAGTATCGTAAACTGTACAGGAGTTTTTGAATTGAAATTGCAAGAACATTTCTGTTTGACTTTTTATTTTGTACGTTTTCTCTTTTTTCATGTTTTTGATGTTTGAAAGGATTATACTACACTATATACATAGTGTGTATGTAGTTGTATGTCATTGATTTTCCTAACCTTGATGCATTCATGGGCAGCTCAGAGTTGAGCACATACATTTGAATCCAGGTTGTGGCATTCGGTCCACAGTCATCCATGCTATTCATGGATGATAAAAAAAAATGGGTACCTAGCTTAGGCTAGGGTATTTACATATATAGCATTAATGGGATGGCCTTGATTAGGGCCTCAGTTGCCTGTACTGTGTCAACTAACAACAACAAAATATGCTGAAGAGCTCATTTAGAACAGTTAAGTGTTAAAAATAGTCAGCAATTACGAATTCATTTTATTGGCAGTGTGTGTTAGTAGGGCCTGGTAGAGACATTTTGGTCTATGATACATTTGATCATGGACCACTTAAACACTTAGTCAACCTTTTGTATATGATATACTCTCCTTTAGTTTCAGTGCTACAACTGTATCACAAAGCATTTAGTTAGTGAATTATAATTGTTACAGTGCCTCTCTTCAGCTGACAGATATGTCATTACTTTTCTGTCAACCCTGCTGAACCTAATAACCTTGCCCTTATCCTTTCACACACACTTCCAAACTTAGTCACCATCTTCTGCAGTTTCTCACTCGAATCGGCCACCAGTGCTGTATCATTGGCCAACTACAATTGTCATCCCCAGTAGACTGCATACTCACCCCTCTCTACAATACTCTTGCATTTACTTCCGTAACCACCCCATCCATAAGCAAATTGAACAACCATGGTGACATCACACACTCCTGCTGTAGGCTGACCTTCGCTGGGAATTAGTCACTCTACTCTCTTCCTACTCATACAGATGCATTACACCCTTGATAAAAACTTCTCTGCTTCTAGCACCTTACCTCCCACACCGTGTACTCCCAAGATGTTCCACAAAGCATCTCTATCAATCCTATCATATTCCTTCTCCAGATCTATGAATACTCAACAAACTTATGCCTCTGTAGTTTGAACATTCACCTTTATCCCTTTTGCCTTTGTGCAGTGGCACTATACATGCATTCTGCCAATCCTCAGGCAGTTCACCTTGATCCATACATATATTGAATATCCTTACCAACCAATTAACAAACAGTTGCCCCCTTCCTTAACTGCAGTACCAACCAAACCTGCCACCTTGCTGGATTTTATCTTCCACAAGGCTTTCACCACCTCTTCTCTCTTTACCATACCACTCTCCCTGACTCACTTTGCACACCATTCCGACCAAAACACCCTACATCTGCTACTCTCTTATCATCAAACACTAAACAAATCTTCAAAAATACTCTCTCCATCTCCTCCCCACTTCATCACTACCTGTTATCACTTCCCCCTTACCCCTTTTACCAATATTCTCATGTAGATGATACTCCTTCCATCCAAGCACAGTAGCTGTTCCAAAGAGATAACAAATCTGTGGAGTTCATTTTACTGCCACCATCATGATCATGTCATCTCAGCTTCTAACAATATACTGCTATGTCATACTATCCAATGGCATGCTGTGCATTGTAGATGAAATTAAAAATCATGTTTTGTGTACAGTTTCCTGCAGACCTGTTATATTTCATCAAAAGTAGAGTATCTGGCAACCAAAAATATATTTAACAAAACAATCTCCTTAACAAAAGGTCTGAGTTTGAGTGTTCATAATTCACTAAGCACAGCAGTCATTGATGCTTGACTCATGACTATTGCTGGAACAAGCATCAGTCTTCAAGGAATCTTAGTTCAATTTTGATGCTGATCAAAACATTTAACATGGAATCAGTGAGTAGTACAGTGATTTATATTTTTTATTTATTTTTTCTTCACAGTTGTCTTGATAGGGTTCTTTTTTAATGCATGAATTAGTAATGATATAGATAGTTATAACATTTTGAAGAAAATAAGTGAAAGATATGGAATTCTTACATAGATCCCAAATGTCCTCTATTCAAAACATTCGGATTGTAATTCGTGAATATATTAAATTGTACTTTTCTTGTATTTTTCTACACAGTTCTCTCCAGTTGGTTCTTACCTAATGCAGCAGCTGATAATCATTCACATTTTCAGAAAAATTATGGAAATGGGTGCACATGTGGAAATACTTCATGGGAAATGAATTTTAGGATCCCAGAGGCCCACATCATCTTTAACTAAAAACATTGAATGATACAGTAAATAGTACTTCGTATTCGTACAGTTTTCAAAAATTCTTTGTATATTATGAACTGGTCGATAGTTCCTCTGTATTTGCAAAATGTTGTATTGATCTATTTTATGAAAAGGAATATAGTTCGAATATGACATTTCATCTTAAATTAATTTAATTATAATTTCTCCAGTAGATTATGATGGGTGCCTTGTTTATCCCATACACTGAAAGACTAACATGGAAAATACAGTACACTGATTTTCTGAACGACTGATGCTACATTCTCTCTATCTTTGTGGTAATTACTTCAATCCTGCCAATAACCTGTAGTTAAATATGTTTTTGAAAAATACTTCTCCTTCGCTAACTTAGTAAACAAGACCTTCTTGATCTAGGTTGGGTTCAGCATCATGCAGTTATTGTATTAAACTTACTAGAATCACAGCAAAATCTATTACAACCATCCTTCTTCTTTACAGCGACAGCAGGTGATGTGTATGGAGATGTTGGCAGTTCAACAATTCCAAGTTCCATCATCTCCTGAACCACCTTATTGACTTCCTCCCCTAGTGCATGAGGGAAAGGATAAAGCCTGCTCTTAATAAAGTCAGAATCTGTAATATATGGAGTGCATTTTTGCCTAATATGTCACATCCAGGTACATCCTTAAGAACATTTGAATACTCCCTTAACGAAATCTTCACTTGAGCCTTCATTTTCTGGGATGAATACTCACCATAAGTTACGTCCTTTAAGTCTCCTGACCCTTAAACATAGGTATCTGCTACAACTCATCTGATCTTGTATCATCTTCACTTTGGCTGCTTCCTTGGTCAGACTTGTCTCAGCGGTTTTCTGTCTGATGCAAATGCCCAGTTGAACACCCTGGGTGATAAAGCTGCTATACTGTCAAAAATTTTCTCAAGATTTTTTGAGGTATTACCATGAAGGGTCTTCCCTGAATGTCCTGTTTTAATTCTGTAATCCATTACACTTTCTCAACTAAAGAAATGATCCTTCCCAGTGCATCAAAAGTTTGTTTTCCTATGTTGACAATAGTAGTAGTACCCCCCAACTTTGAATGTTCGTTGCTTAATTATCTTATAAGATTTTTCATACCTTTATGCTGCTTTCTTCATTGCTTCCAGGACAAATTCACAAGTTTTTTCTATTCTGTACCGATACATTGTTGTACTTTCTGGTTTATTTACTTTCCCAGTCCAGAATTCCCATGGGATAGCTAATGGTCCTTATTTCCTGAACTTTATAAGAGTTCAGATGTTGAAAAACCAGTGCATAACTGTGATGCTTCCCAGATTGTGAATAACAAATGGTCACTTACCTATTCTGGTTTTTCCATTGCTCCACACATTTTCTTTAACTGAATTTAGTGCCCCATCGAATATTTCCTTAACCCATAACTTTATGGATAAGTAGTTGTAAGATGGTATATTGGTATACTATCTTGGACATGAATTGTTTACCTTGATCCATTGATACCTCTTTGGGTAATCCCACTCTCAAATATATCTCAAGCAGTGCTGCTGCCACAGACTGAGTATCTTTGCTTTTAAAAGGGACATCTTATTGGTATCGGGTTGCATGGTCTTCTACTGTTAGTATGAATTTATTACTGATCCCATAATGTCTATGGCCACTTCCCGAAATGGTTTGTCTGTTAATGGTACGCTCCCAAGAAGAAATGTTTTTCTTTTCCCTTTGGTATGCAGCTCTAACAAAATTCACATGATTTATAAGATCTCTTTGTCTCTGTGTGCTTGGCTGAAAAAAAGTACACAAAATCTTCTTTGCTGTCTTTTTGGAGAACCTACGAGTCCACTTAAAATTGACATTAGCTGATTTCAGTACTTGTTTCCCAATTGGGTTGGCACTGATTTACTTTAGATTTTCTTTATTATGTAATCCTGTTGAAAGTACTCTATACAGTACACCTTTACTTTAAAAGCAGTTTGAATTTTTATCATCTGTGGTGGTCTTTGTTTCCACAGATTCAGGTAACCATCTCTGATGCTTTCTTGTAATCCTTTTCCTTGTTTTTCTTGAGTTCTCCCATCATGATGATATATGAAAATTGCTTTGGAATATGAAGAGGGATTGTGATTAGCTCATGTTACTTTGCTGGCTCCTTGTTTCTGCAGCACATTCTTCTAGACCTGATCTTCTCCAGAATGGATCAGGGTTTGCATGTTACCTGCCTTGTGGAAGATTGCCAATAATCAAGTTGTGTATTTATTTATCCTTACATGATACCTCTACCTTCTCTTTGTAATCTAGATTGTCTCCATAACTTTAGCCTTAGGAACTCTTCACACTCCCATCCATCTATTAACACAAAATTTTTTACCTCTAGTGTATTGTCCTTCCTCCACTACACCACATTGAATTACCATGCTAGAGCACCTGGTTTCTCTCAACTCATATCAGGCTACTATTTACCTTCCCTTGGGTAGCTGGCATCATCCTTACTTCAGCTCCACATCCATCACTCAGAACCAGTAGTGTCCCACCTTCTACTAACTTAATGGATTATCTGTTCAACTGTAAGTGACATGTGGTGATCTACGCACCATCACACATGTAACAACATTATCTGTAGTATCAAGTTTTAACCTATCTGTTGTCTTGGGTTCTTTCCTTTCAAAGTCCCATTGATTCACTATAGTCCTACTGTATCCCATTCCCTTTCAGTTGTACATACAGAGGTTCCATATGGTTACATTCCTGGAAGACCCCATGGTTTGCAAAAATGTGGTTGGTGACTGACTAGGCTTTTGTGGAATGGGTTAAGGAGAGTGACCCTTGAGAGACTTATTTTATTATGAGAAATAGGGGGTTAGGAGGAATGACCCTTGAGATACACACTTTAAGTTTTATAGTGCACACTTCAAAAATTAGAAATGAGCATGTTATCCTCAGAAACAATGTTTCTTCTACTGTTATATAAAGAAATTATATACAAGGCTGAACAAAAAAGTTAAGAAATGGTACTGTGTAGATTAACGGCATCGCATCACCCCTTATGGTCAATGCTTGGCCCTTTGTACTCTCAGAAACCAGCTTGCCAGCTATGCCACCGAATAAGCTTTCTCATTTCTCTTTATAGGTCACACTGTTGACTTATCAACTCCAAAATGCATCGCAACAGGTGCTACACTCTCGGCATGCACAAGGGGATTATTTGCTCTCAAGATATCACTTTCCGGGCAAATCTTTGTGTAGCACAACTTACATCACAAACTTAATGCTTAGAGGCCATATCTAAGGGCACAAAGCAACAATCAAGTTAAAAGTTACCAAAAATTTATACTACCTCTAGATCACTTGGAGTTCCTCATGCAGCGAGAGTCTCTGTAAGATTTCTATAATACTCCAGAACATAGGTGAAGACGCTTAGGTAACATAGTTATTTTACTCGTACATCATTATGCACATCTTTATGCCATTGCTGTGTTGGTTCCTGCCAGTCTTGGGTAGAAATAACCTGCAGCCACTGTGACACCCAGCAGGTAGAAACGAATACATTGGATACTTACATTATCTTAAGCATGGCAACTCAGAACTGCAGCTGATGATTTGTGGTAAGCAAAGAACCACTGTCATGTAGATCCTGTAGTTCTACCACCTTATCTGTCTTCTTGCATGAAGTACGGTAATTTCTGGCAGCATACCAATATTTGCATCACAAAGCACGTATCAGGTACTCGATTTACCTCTAGTGGCTTCATCATCTGATCATTTATTCTACCCTTGATTGGATACATAACATGCTGTTTCAGATGAGATTTATTTTGGGTAAACCCATACAGTTCCCAACCTTTCCTTGCTTCCATAAACTGGTCAGAAGGTCTGACCACTTCAGCTCTATCAGAAGGCCTATATTCATGGACTAACAGCCTCAGATCCCAAGAACTATCATAGAACTGCTTTATTAGCACTAATCTGACAACCTGTCATAAGAACACTCCTAGTTTTCCTTAGTTAATTGCTTCTCCAAATAATTCTGCTTTCTAAAGACAAGCTTTAAAATAGTCACCTTTCTTTGATCCCGATGAACAAAGTTTTTATTGATACCCTTCAGCGGTAAGCTGCACCTCTTCAGTAATGTTCCATGACAGTGACATACTGCCACGAATTTATCTCTCAAATGACAATATATTTCCAAGGTCAAGTTTACTTGTCAACAAAGAGCTCAGTGTAGTTCCCAAATTTTCCTTCTTTAAAGCATGGTTTATTTGAATCTACATCATCTGACTTGAATTTTTGGTCATTGAGGCTTCTTCACCTCATACATCCCTGCCTCAGACCTTACTGAATCCTCACCAATTCTTTATTCTCTAAATCTAACTGCACTCTTGCTAATTCTGCCTGCTGTTTGAGTAATTTGTGTTGTAAAGCTTGCTTATCCCACTATGTAACCTGCTCTTGTTCTTTCGTAATGAACACCTGAAGCGTTGTGCCTTCATAACCCAAAGAGTTTCCTAGCTCAAATGATTTATCATCATCCTTGATTTTAGCTGTTTCTAAGTATTGAAATAAAAGGACTGGGCAGAGTGGTTGCAGCATAGGACCCATATGAGAAGAGAATGAAACTTTTAAACTATACCAAATCTCTTCTGCTTCATACCAGCAAAATAGCTTACACTTAAAAGCTTGTCACCTTAGGAAGTATGGTTTCGAATCCTGGCAAGGTCACTGATACCAGTATCACACCTGGGACTGACTTCCCTTAGGGGACACCACATCACTTGGTCTGTTTATGCTGGTAGTAAAGGGTTATATGCAGTCTTAACAAATTTACTTCCCATAGACTTTAAGAGAACGTGATTTTTTTGCTGTGATACTGAGTATGATGCATTCTACTAAGCCTTTTTGGTAAGACTCTTTACTGCTAGTTCCATACAATTTGTGTATTAAACTGATATATGCAGTAGTAATTGCGTCATAATTTTACAGCGAAATCATAATGTTTTCTTTCCGAAAATGTATCTTGAGCCGGTTGGTTATTCATGAAGTCATACTGATGTTTACTGTGAAAGGGAAAATGGTTCAGACTTGATGGCACTGTCAGAGATGTACCTGACATTCTTTAGTGACTCATTCCCTCTGTAGATGTCAAGTTCAAGGATTTCTCATTAACATTTGTTTACTTTGAACACTTCAGCCTTTGAAGGACCAAGTGGTTTCTTGTTGTTTGCTATCCCATGTAACTTTGTGTAATTGTCTCTGAAAAACTAAGAAAACAAAGTGTCTGGTGTGATGCAATTATTAATTGGTATCCAAATGTTTTCATCCTAACATATGGTTTAGTTTGATTAAATACACATTATTTCATTATTGGAGTTATTTCTTTGCTTTGATGCTTGATATTATTATGGTTTTAGATTAAAACTTTAATTCTTCATGAGGCATATTGGCAAAAAGAAAAAGAATTTCTCAGTGCAGTACACATGACAGCTATAAGAGTGTATGTGAATAATTGAGGCTGCTCTTTATCTGTTCAAGGTGCTACATCACTCATGCAGGAAATGGGCAATGGAACAAGAATGAAAATAAAATTTGTATATGAACCATTTGTACCATATGTGGTTCATTAAATAGAAAATATTTGGACTACATTCATATTAACATAGTGTGAGGTGGTTTGATCGAGTAAGTAATGAAAGGGTAAGAGAGAGGTGTGGTTAAGAGAGCTTAAGAGGATGTATTGAAATGGTTTGGACACATGGAAAGAACGAGTGAGGAAAGATTGACAAATAGGATATATGTGTCAGGGGTGGAGGGAAGGAGAAGCAAGAGACCAAATTGGAGGTGGAAGGATGGAGTGAAAAAGATTTTGAGTGATTGGGACCTGAGCATACAGGAGGGTGAAAGGCGTACAAGGAATAGTGAATTGGAATCATATGATATACCAGGGACGACGTGCTGTGAGTGGATTGAACCAGGGCATGTGAAGCGTCTTGGGTAAACTATGGAAAAGACTGTAGGGCCTGGATTTGGAAAGGGAGGTGTTGTTTTGGTGCATTTCACACATGAAAGCTAGAGACTGAGTGTGAACGAATGTGGCCTTTTTTGTCTGTTCCTGGCACTGCTGTGCTGGAGGGGGGATGCTGTTTCGTGTGTGGCGGGGTAGCGACAGAAATGGATGAAGGCAGCAAGTATGGATATGTACATGTGTATATGTCTGTGTATGTATATGTATGAATAAGTTAAAATGTATATGTGCGTGTGTGGGCATTTATGTATATACGTGTGTATGTGTGTGGGTTGGGCCATTCTTCGTCTGTTTCCTTGCGCTACCTCGCTAACACGGGAGACAGCTGTTAAATATAATGAAATGCAATGATATTAATAATATCATAGTAACAATACACAGCATTCCCTCACTCGTATACTTTATGTATTTATTGTACTTCATCGCTGTTTCCCACAT
>JAUTXX010215815.1:0-17762 GCA_032273605.1 Panulirus laevicauda | reverse complement strand
CAGAGTTGTAAGTAAATGTGTATAAATACAAGAGTATTAGGTTTAGCAGCAGCTAGAGACTGGTTATTTGGTATTTGAATTTGAATGAAGAGAACATAGAGGAAGTGGAATGTTTTAGATATCTGATTATGGATTTGGAAGTGAATAGAACTACAGAAGTTGAAGTGAGCCCAAGGGTAGGTGAGAGTGCTAAGGTTCCGGGCATAATTAGAAATGTGTGAAAAGAAAGGTCACTGCCCGTGAAGGCAAAGATGGGTATGCTTTTTTATTTAGTAATCCAGTTGGTGTTGTGGGCATGGGCCCTACATGACGTTGTATGGAAGAGTGGTGAATGCGTTGAAAATGAATTGTTTGAGGAGAGCATATGATGTGAGGTTGGTTGAACAAATAAGGAATGATAGGGTAAGAGATAGCATGTATTAGGTGGCTAGTGTGGTGAAATGGTTAAGACTTATGGAGCATGAATAGCTGAATAGCTTTCTCAGCAGAACTAGAGAGTGTATATGTGGAAAGCATCTGACTGGCCTCACATTTTTAGTGGAATTCCACAAGACCCAGTCTTAGGACCCATACAGGTGAATTTCATGAATGAGAGCATAGTGTATATTTGCATTGATTGCAATGAAATGTTTTCAAACAACTTACCTTTCATCAGAAATCATGCACCTACCTTTACATAGCCATCTGTACTGTCCAGTAATCTGATCTTATACCAGTCATTCCATTCCAGATAAATGTTCCAGTACCCATGGACTTTCTCTTTTGACCATTGTTTATAACTATCTTACCTAAAGATACCTGTTGTACCACCTTCCTTTTTTTATCATATAATGCTCCTATATTCCATCTGTTTTATCCATATGAATGTACTCATCTTGTAAGCATATGTAGGCTTGACACAAACAATTAAGGCCATGTTCATGTTTCATGGAAATTGGTTTGTATTACTGGAATTTCCATTACCAACTCCAAAAGCTGATAAAGGATAAGGACACCTAATTATTTAGAGGTAGAATGTGCTGTCTTACTGATTTGGCATGAAAACTCCAGGAACTAATTTTAGATATTTTCCAGGTATCGCTCAGCTGCCTTTCATTCAGATGTGTATGATCAGGTCACCCCAAATATTGAGAAACAGGGACTGGACTGTGAGTGTGTAGGTGGAGGTCGTATTCACCATGATGTTGATAAGAAGATCATTGAAGTTTATGGCTATTCTCAAGGATTTGGTCGGGCTGATCACCGTATTACAGTGGATTTGCTTAAAGCTAAATATTCAGGCTATGATAAAATATCATACTCCAATGATGGCTACTAGAAATTGTTTTGAAATGTTTTATTTAGAGATTGGTTCCATAATTACAACATTGGTTGGTAAGTAAAGTATCACAGATACACTTGGTAATGAGTATATGATAGAGTACTTATCTACATTTACCTCCGAGAAATAAATTATTGCTAATATACAGAGTTTCTTTAAACTTTTGGCTGACATTACTCATCTCAGTAATCAGTATTATCATCAGCAGAAAGTGAAATAAGAAATGCAGTTTAGCAACAAGGTAACAGGTTAAAGATATTGTGAAGTGTTGAAATAAAAGAGATGCCAGAAGTCATTAACCCCAATCCTGATTTTTTGTCTATGATCAAACCCCATTTGTGTAAAGATAGAATTCCTTTCCAGAATGATATGTCTACACGTGTACTACTGGCTTTATTTCCACAAACATAAAATCTCTCCTTGTGATACATAACACTTGACAATAATCGCACAGCTCATTCTTCATAACTTTAGAATTTCCTGTGGTTAGCACTATGCATTAGCCCTGCCTTTTGACAAAATGGTAGAGGCAGTAGATAGAAGTAGTAGGGAGGAACATTTAGGCAGGAGCATTACATAGAAGCATTAGATAGAAGTAGTAGGTAGAAGCATTAGATAGAAGTAGTTGGTAGCAACATACTGTTGGAGTCTCTGCATACACTGCACTAAGAGTTGCCCTCTGATGGTGGCCTATTAAGGGTGAAGCTTTAAAGGCTAAGAAGTGGCACTTGAGTTCACTACTTTTGGAGACTCAGTTGTTGTCCCCACCCCCATGAGTGAGTTTCAATTGGAACAGGTGTCAGAGATACAGATAGATAAAGAAAATACCAAAAAATGTATAATTCCTATATGTTAAAGTGGAAGGGTATTGAATGGACAGAAAAGGGCCCTTGCTGGTGGCATAGACGCACCTTATCTCTGTAGCTATGCAATATTATGTTTTATTTCCATTTTATGATTGTAGAGAAAATACTGTACTGAACATTACTATACTTTCTGCCATGGTGGGGAGGGTGTTGAGTGGACAAGGAATGTCCTGTGCTGTGAGCATGGATGCTCCTTGTCTATGAAAGTACAAGCATGGTATTTCTATACACTTAATCACATTATAGTTTATTTTTTTTTGAGGCATGACTTTACACTGCACACCTTTTACATATTTTATGCATATCATCCATGCATTTTATGTGGTTACATGTTACTTACAGAGACCTTGATTTACACGAATAAATGAATACTGACTTATCCCCAAATATCAACTTTAATACAGTAACACAGAACTTGTTCCTTTCATTCTAAAACAGAGGATGGAAAAGTTGAGATATTATGTGATGATGGGGACAGCCCTATAAAGGTCATTTGATGATGATTGGGCTAATTATGGTTTAAATGGGGAAACTATAGCAGTTGTTAATGCAGCATTTGAGAGTAAGATGATGAGGAAGCTTAACTTCTTATTTATATCATGTGGATCATGTTCTTATTCACTTAATGTGGATCATATACTTACTGCCTTCGTTTACTCATACACATCCTTGACCCATTTTTTTTTTTTTTTTTCATTATGCACTTGCTGACTCACCAAAGACAACAGATTCCAATCTTGCATTCACACAGAACCATTGTATTACATCCTATCACAGTCTTGTCTGTAGCATCTTCATCTGAAATATCTTTACCTCTGATGTGTATAGAGTATACAAATGACTGAATACCTAAACCTAATTCAGTGTGATAGATACAGTCATGAAAAATGTTGTCCTGTTTGAAAACATAAAATGAAAATTGTTTCCCTTTGAAATACATGTAATAATGATGGGAAGTGTTCCAGACCAAAAAGAATCTGCACATAGGAACTATTAAAGCATGTTTTAAGGGGTTGTTATGATACACAAACAAAGTATTGTTCAAATTATTGAATAAACGTAAAAGTAAGAGCACCTGTAGCCTCTAAAGAGTAATGAATTTAGATTAATGCTCACCAGTGACAAGGGAAACTTGTGAAGTGAATTAAACCTTTATTGTGGTTTTGTTAAGGGATTAGTTGTTGAAGGGAGGAGAGTATAGTGTGTAAATGCTATCATTGGATCTCTACACATCAGTGGCTTATGCCAGAGTTGTTGATGTTAGTCCTTGTGCTTGAGTTAATGCCAACTAATATTTTAAACTAAATTACAACTGTAAGCCAATTTCCGCATTTTCCTGTAAATTGTTTAGTAGTATTCAGATGGATGATCCAAGTCCCAGCAAACACTGGAAGTGTGATATTCCATGTGACTGCTTTCATTAGTTAAGTGGAACACCTGCCCAAATCTCTTATTAGTTCATTCTAAGGGGATCTCTTTTGATATTGTCTTTCTTCCCTCCTTGTCTTCCCCAAAGCTGTTTTCATCCACTCCAACTTGGCCATTTCTTCACTTGAGAGAGTCTCACTTTAGGAATCCATCTACTGTAACATGTCACTTTCCCTGCCTTCACTAAAACCCTTAAAGTTTGGTTTTGGAGTAAAATGTGCAAAAGTTGTGTTCACTTTCTGGACAGATCCATCTCCATACACCAGTAAATATTGGCAGTTTAATTTCATTCCACAACTCTTCAGTGTTCTTATGGTGCACATAAGGTATGTTATATCTGAAGCTCTCAGATCATTAGTTTGTCTTTCAGCTTTTTATGAATGAGCTGAGTTTTAAGGTAATATGCTTTGAACAGGAGATTATACTTGATTTGTAGGCTGAATTAAAGCTGCTGTGCTTTTTGGACAGTATTCAGCTTGAATGTAATCAAACTGTTAAATTGATGAGTTGATCAGAGATATTTTTGAGGAGCATCAGTGCTCTGTGTGCAAGTTCATTTGCATTCCGTATTTTTCTACAGGAGGGCAGACGTGAAAAATAAACCAATTTTCAAAAATCTTCCAGGTTCTCAATGCCTTTGTTATCTAATCACCACTCGGGAAGGAAGAAAAATCTTGACATATTCCCTTAGAGCCCATGGATTGCACTGAGGTACTCAAGCAGTCTTCAGCCTGAGCTCTCTTTCTGCAATGACCTGTAGAAAAAGAATGAACTGATTCTGTGGTGCCTTAAGTCCAGATGCAGCCTTTTCTTCAGCAGATATGTAAGTTCTGTCAAGCATTTTCGTTCAGTTGAAACAAATTTAGTTGTGTTAAAAGATGTTGCCGTATCACTCATGCTTTTCAGGCATCTTTAGCATACAATGAATCCCTCCACTGGTCCTGCAGCTTATCCAAGTCATCTTCATTCACGAGTATAGGAAAATGGGGTGCATCTTTTACAATGAACGCGATGGAGAGGATAGTTTTTATCAAATGTCAATATATTTTTCAGTTGTGCCCATGATCCACCAAGAATGCTCGATAGTCAGAACGAATTCTTTTCTCCCTATCTCCTAGAGGTTCCTGAAGAAGCTTTGCCTCACATCTACTACCAACATGAAGGTCACTGACTTTCTTGTATGCAGCAGCAGCATTTCAGTCGATGGCAGCTGATCCATCTGAGAGTATTACTTCATCACGCAAAATCATACCCAAAATACTTTTGTATTCAGCCAAAATGGTAGGCAAGAGCGTTGGAAGTCTGAAATGGTGGGACTAGAATTCTTGATTCATTTTGTCTACTTTAGATAGCATGTATTTCAGAAATAGCAGCCTATGCATGGTTCCTTAGTAGTCATAGTTTTGGGTATCTAGGCTGCCCCATCCACTCTAGGCTTCTTCCTGAAAAAACAGACGCATCCCATTGTTCCAAAATTCTGGATATGACTGACATAACCAGTGAGTCAGTGATGTTGACGTCTACTGCTATGTGCAAAGTAACAACACATCTTTTAAAACATTCACGTCATGAAGGTTGGTGTTTACTGATTTGGCTCAAGGGTAATGTAAACGAATAACAAGAAAAACAAATGGAATATTCTTTAGGTGAGCCTGAAATCCTTTATTTGCCCCTAACCTTGTCGAGCAGTTATGACTAGGAAACCCAATTATGGTTTCAGTGGTATTTCTTTACTTCTTTTGTGACTGTCTCTGTGATATAGCCCTTCTCCACTTGCTTCCTCACATTCAGCCACATATAGCAGTGCATCTGTAACCTTACACTTCCTTTCATCAAAATACCATACAATCACTGCAAGTACTCGGACACACATATCAGTATATTCATCTGTAATCAATGAAAAGAAATATCTTTACAAATGATAGCTATTCACAGTTAATCTTACCAGACAATACCATCTTGCAACAAATATGATGCTTTGATACTTTTCTTTTTCAAATTACGTGCAATTTCCCTGTCCGGGAACATTTTCCTAATGTTTTTCAGTGCATGATCCACTTGAATGGGGTACACCTTGTTCAACCATATATCCTGGAAACAAAACTTAAGTTGAATTTTTCTTGAGCATCTTGTTCGGGGTTCTATTAGAAAAAATGCCGAACAAAACTTTTCTCGACAATAATTTTTCTCTTTCACGAAGCTTTGTGAGCTCAGGGTCTTTCATCCATTTTGGGTTGAAAAAATGTTGGTATCTAATCTTTCTTCCTAGGAAGTGTACCACATCCCTCGGCATTCCCAGATGCACCCATTGTCCTAAAGTAATCCCACGCCAATCCCACAAAACGCCTAACCCCTAAATTAAGCCAGGAACTGTAAGGGAACGTGAAAGCCTTTCAAATGACTCTAAGGTCCTGGATGCCTGAGTTTTCGTTTCTCGAGTTTTAGGCCGAAGTAGACATGTAGAAATTCAGCATATGTTATTGTTTCAAGTGTCTTGCCAGGAAGGGAAACTAGTCCATCCCCCAAACCTAAAATAAAACTATAACGAGGTCGGAGCAGGGTTATAATCCATGTCGACGTCCGGTTTCGTACTCGTCCATGTCTATGACCACGAATGTGATTAGCTATGTATGGCTGCATGCAAGGTTAAACCAGACTAATAATTAGAATATTTAACCATTTGTATCGCATCTACAACGTTTATTGATAGTAGGAAATGTTTCGAAAATCCCAAGATTAGGGGCATTTTGCTAATAAAACGCCAAGATCCTAAGATGTGCTTAAAATACCCCCAGGTATTGGGAAAGAATGCCAAGAAATGGTAATACTGGAAGCCACCATTTCTCGCCTATTCCATGCGTATGTCGGGTAGGGTAAGGAACCATGTGGCAACTCGCGTATTCCATAAGTATGTCGGGAAGGGTTGAAAATTACACATTTGCTGAGATCACAAAATTTTAAAGTTTCAAAATGTTTTAAGAAGGAGGCACGACCCAGAAATGGGGAGGTGCGTAATCAAATATCCGTAGCTACTATACCGTTCAGGTTCGGGAAGAACTTTCATAACCTAAAGGCATGACAAGAAAAGACGCGGCTCAGTTAGTTTGAGTTTACATTCTTAATCATCACCATGTTGGACCATACTGTAAGACATCATATAACTGACTTAATGTATTTTACAAGATTATATTACACACAAAAAAAACCATCGACGGGATATCATTCCTTTACGTTAATGAAGTTTCCTTCAAGGGTATCACGCGAATCACGAATTCACGAACACAGTCACGATTGTTCTCTGGCTACACGGCATGTCGTGACAGTGGCTGTGAAGGTATTGTGAGTGGAAGCTGTGGGTCAGCTTCTGGTGACCCATAGACATGATGGAGATGCATCCCAGTTTCCCGAGGTGAGTATGTACCCGTGACATCAATTGTTGCCCTAGTCATTGTGATGTTTACATTTTGCACTGGTAAAATGAAGTAATTTTGACCTTATTTTCTGCATGATCAGTGAATATGTCTCTCAGATGGGAACATTTTCTACATATGACTACTGGTAAATGTAGATTATAATCTACTTGTAGTGATTGATGGTAATTTATTAGTTTAGCTCCGCATCGTAGCTAGTTTTGACAAATGGCTACAAAAATGGCTACTCTTGTTTTGGGTGTTGTAAATACCAGCCTCTTCAGCGATAAAATTGCAATAAATGTAACTCTAAACCACAAGATATTTTTAGGCGAGGTTGTCATAGGTTACGTTGATTTGTCACAATTGTGTAACCTACTTTTTACTTTGATTTATCTCATATTGTCTCGGATGTTCTACAATGCCATATTTTATATTGATAAAGTATAATGCTATTTAAATCATTTTCTGCAGGAATTTTTGTAACCAAAACGAACTGCATAATGTATCTTAAACCAATTAGCCATTTCCCAAAGCTTCCATCACTGTGGAAGAGAACTACCAAATTACTAGAAAGCAACGTTGTTTGTACGGCGGGATGACGTGTGTCATGGCTTACTGGGCTGTTTGTCACGTCAATTTCAATAAGTTTATTCCATGATTGAGGCACCGGGATCCTAGTGCTGTCACAAGGTACCCTTGTACACTACTACCAGTAGCATCTTGCAAGTGGCACAAGTTTGTCAGGTCTTCGTTTATATAGTAATTTGATGAACTACTTTTGTATTAGCACAAACTCCACATTGTTCCACATGTTTGCAGTGCTTCTGAAAATGTTATTAGTTGCCATATTGCGTTTATTGGGTTAATTGTCATTACTAGACTCGGCTCATCTATATTATTCCTATAATTATCGGTAATTTGTCATCACAACGTACTATAAAAGTAGCTAAAACATGAGTAGCAATTTCCCAGTCCACGGTATTATGATTATCGCTAATTTGTCATTACAACGAAATAAATAAACACTTCATTAATAAGTTGCAACTTTACCTTTCTACATTATTACTTTAATCGTCGCTAATATGTCGTAACAAGGAACTATATAAACACCTGAAACATAGTAGCCATTTCCCAAAGCTGGTTTCCATGTAGACCTGCCTCCCGTAGCGGTATTCTCAACCATATGTAGGTATTTTAGATTCCTTCATCTTTATTTATCAATATTAGCGCTAACACCATTTTGTTCCACGGCTGCATTTTATAAGATGTTTATAGTTTCATTACATTTGTTATGGTATTGTTTTGAGTATTTTTGATGCAGGTAAACATGATCCGAAATATGAGATTACGTTATGGCTGACAAAACAAAGGCTAAGTTTATCTTTCGAAGCTTACCGATAAATTTACCGTAATGTTAGTGAAACGTTTATTTTACAGTTATTGAAGAAGAACTGTTTGATGAGTTGATGAGCTGGCACCATGGGAACCACCAGCAATTGTAAATTTATTTTTTTTTACCAACCACATACCCCCATGTAAATGAGGATATTGTTGCATTGCCACCATAAGACATGTAAGATACGGTCGGTGTTTCTTCATATGGGTAATACAGATGTGTATTTAATCTGTAAATGCATTAGCAAGTAAGTACTTGTCACCCTCAGGAAAAATCATGGATACGGGCCCACAAAGTACGGTATTTATTATAAAAGATATGTTTACAATTGTAACTTAGTTTGATTAGTAAGCATATTATCAGTCATTTTAGTGTTCTTGGGCCTCTGAAAAACCGGAGTCTTTTATATGTAATAACGTAAGAATAGTTTGGTCAAAATCTTGTGTTGACGGTTACTTTAAATTGCTTATTGAACCTAATGCCAATCAATGGCTGATTCCCTGCCCGTGCCACCTACCTGCACATGTCCTCGACGCAGTTGCATGCGCCAGCAAATGCGATATAAAAAGATGGCTGATTTTTTTTTGTCGTATTTGGTGTTGAATTATATTCTACGTAAATTTTCACAAGGGTAGATTACCTTTCCGTATCGTGAATTCTGTAAGGGCGGATTTTCGTAACTCCGTTTTCCATAACTTGTGGGACACATATATTTTTATTTGAGATGTAATCAACGAATTATTTTAAAGTCCATAGAACATAAGCAGCCAGTTACTAGAGGTAGTTTCGATGTGGAGATAAACTGATAACTTGCCGGGATCGTATTGGTAACATGGCTGAATCCCAACCCAAACATCGGGGTGTTGACGTGTTTACATGGGTGTTGATAATGCTTCCTCTTGTGTATATAATTTTTGATGTAATTGTTTCTCTTGTATTAGCACAAACTCTACTTTGTCCCACGTGACTACAATGCTCCAGGAAAAGTTTATGTAGTTTCCTTATTTGATGTATCATGTATTTATTATTAGTTTGATATTTCTTATTGCGTATGAGACTGTCATTGATAATTTGAATGTTTCTTAAGCTTCAGTATGTACATAGACAGATACATACACAAAAAGACAGAATCTATAAACATGTCAGTTCGAGGGTTGATGACAAAATGATTGATAGATTTAGCGATGATTTATTCAACTCTTTATTCAATACATTGTAGGCCGTATTTTCTCCCCAGTCCCCGTGATGGAACTGATAATTCTGCTGTTGTAAGATCATTGAAAAATGCATTTGAATAGATTATGTATCCTGTTTTATGAACGTATTTCGATGGAAACGTTTTGTTGAATATTGTTAACGATTTCATCGTACCTTGACGATTTAGTCTTTTAAAAATATTCCCAGGACTGTAATTAATTGTGAAGGTTTCTTCAAATGCAGTGTTGGTACAAAGTGAACTTTGAACTAATTAAAAAAAATGGATCAATGATACCGTAACAACAGGTAGTTTTGTGTTGGTTACACCAAACGGCGAGACGTCACACCAGACTGATCGAAAGTCACCGTACGTTAATTTGGCCCAGAAGCCACGCCCCTTTTCCACAGCTAAGGTAGCTGATTGGTTCATTTACAATGTTCGTGTCGCTATCCATTTACTCACACTAAATGTGTTCACAATTTATAAACAGACCTGTCTATAATTATGTTAAGAATTGGGAATATTAAAACTTGAATGATATTAAGGCATTAACACTTCAGAAATGATGTTAAAAATGTTAAATGTATCACAAACGGTCGAATTCAAGAACATCGTTTTCAAATGAAGCCTATTCATTATTTCTTTGTTGTGTAGCACATATTAAGTAAACAGAAACAAATTACACCAAACATATAGTACAAGAGGCAGTAAATTACGATTTGTATGGGCTAGATATATCCCATTTCATTGTGGAACTGATAAAACTCGGTATATAGAACGTACGTGGAGGGGAGGTAAAATGTTTAGTTTATATATGCTACAAAACAAAGTAATGATGAATATAGGCTTCATTCGAAAACGATGTTGTCCTTGAATTCGACCCTTTGTGATACATACTTAACATTTTTAACATCCTCTCTAAAGTGGTAATGCCTTAAAACCTTTTATTTTCTTATGTTCCCAATTCAAAACATTATTATACAGAAGAACAGGCATGACCTGTCTGCCTTTGTCCCTCAGATGTTTAATAGTTGTGTTGTTACCATTTACCAGTCGATGTTATGCGTTGGCATTTCTCTTGAATGACATCACGATTCTCTTCTCATTAACCTGTAAATGCATATAGGGCTAATTTATTAAACAGTGTAAGTTTATTCGAGAAGCCGTGATATCAACGAACTGACGTCACCTGTGTTGACGTAATTCGTATCAGTGGATCCGTTACCGGTCTTGGAACTGTACGTCACCTGCACCAGTTTTTAAGGAATGTTACGTTATGGTTTATATCGTTGGTGTGATGTTCCTGTTGTAAAACCACAGATGAACGTGAAGACAGTTGCAAACCAAGGAACTGCCTAAGGTAACCTAACATAACCAAAAGTTAACTTTTTTTTTTTTCCAAACGTAACTGTCTTATGAGTTCAGAAGGCGGATGGTTTCCTAAAGTTTACCGATTGAATGTATACCACACCAAATGGCTTACATCTCCAGGGTTGTGACCAGTCAGACATACTTTGTCCCTAAAAAGGGTTCAGGGTCGTGGAGGATTGAGGCGTACAACGGTTCAGTAGAACTACACGCACGCCAGGAGTGAGGCTAGTGAACAGTAGTTTAGGTCGGTAGGCAAGGAGAGAGGTGTCAGGAATTCTGTTAGAAAACGTTGTAGGGCACCGGTACCCTTTTATGGAGGGAAGGAGGGTGGAGGTGGATGGACCATGAATCCAGCCAGGAGGACTCTGACCGATGTATTAAGAACTACGTTGTGCGGCTTAGTTTACTAGTTTTGTTATTCCCGCAAATTAAGTGGATTCGAATGCGTAACTGGCCGATGACTTTCTCCACCCACATCGCAGGTGACATATCAGTGCACTAGTCTGTTCTGCTGGTCAAAATACATCCCAGATATATTTTGACGTGCGTATACCTTAAAGAATACAGAATTGCCTTATGCTATTGGTAATTAGCCAATATAATTCTCTTGGTGCACCATGAAGGATATCTGGCTGTCCCAATGTGTTTTGTTAGTCAAAGGAGACTCAGTTATATAAATTGTCACCTTACACCTTAGGAAGTGCTGACCGGTCATTACGTACTGGTAACTAGCCAATAGTATTCTCCGACTGCCTCATTGGGTTCTGGTTGCGCTACATCTCGTCCAAAAACAGTCACCATAAAACCTGTAAAGGATGAGTAAAGCCCAGGTGATATAACATCACTTAATCTGCAGGCTGGGTGAGGGGCACTGCGTCTGGTGTTGAGTGGAACAACGAGCGTGGATGGGTCTAAGTGCGTGGGATCGACCGCTCTACCAGGTAGCCAGCCAGCTGGGCGAGAGCTGCTTAGTTGTTCGCTGCATCCCGTCGCAAGCTTCACTTGAGCGCTACCCGCTCGTTTTCAAGCGTGTAGCGTCGCCAGCGAGGACTTTGTTGAGTCTGTCGCCACATACACATGGCATCGTTATTCATGCAGCCACCACATAGCGTCTTGATTACACACACAACGACGGCCGTCCGCGCCATGAGTAGCTAAGTTAGTGTAGTTTTTCTTGCAATCAGATCGTAGACAGGCGTACTTACCGCCGTGCATATAAATGCCGTGCCTCCCAGCATGCACGTAAAGACAGCCGTGCCTGCCGTCATGCCCGGGAGAACCAGCCGTACTTGCCACCAGCACGTAAAACACTATCGTTACACGGGCCAGTCAATACCCATGTTAACACGAATTTTCATTTCCGTTTTCCTCACAGTGAACCCACTCTCCGTCTTCTCTCAAATAGCTCAAGATATCAGAGGAGCAAAATTGTAAAAAAGAATCCATATATCGCTGTGGCTTCTTAAATTACCCGTTCATGGATTTATTTCAAACAGATAAAAGATGAAGTGATCATATCGTCCTGGTTTCTCCCGGGGTCTTCACCCCATCCAGCGACTTTCCTCCTCGAGCGCAGCGTTAACACGTCACAGAAAACGAGGCTCAGCGTCCGGGTTGGATTCTCGCCACTATCCTGGTAGCAGTGCGTTCGTCAGGCTGGGTGGGTCCCTGCTCTACCCTCGTCACGCAAGCCTTCGTCGTAGTCCGGTAAGAGATCATTTGTATTCACGCCTCACACGAGTCCCAGTGTTGTACAAGCTTAGGTCGGGAGTTTTGCTGAACTTCGGCTATACAAGACTTGCTCTCTTGCACGTATGAGGGAAGGTAAGGCTATCTCTACGTGCGTGGGGGGAGGTACGGCTTTCCTGGGCTAGCCTTATGAAAAAAAGCACGGCTTTATGGTTCATGGTGGTAGGTAGGTACTGCTTTTTTTTACGTGCATAGTGGAAGGTATACGGTTGATCTCAACGTACTTAATGAAAAGTACGGGTCCTTACGTGCATGGTGACAGGTACGGCTGTCTTTGTGGTTCGAGTGGTAGGTACGGCTGTCCTTACGTGCATGGTGGCAGATACGGCTGTCTGTACGTGCTTGTGGTGTATACGGCTCTCGCTACGTGCTGGTAGGAGGCAGGCCTTCACTCACTGGTGGCAGATATGACTGTCATGGTGTACATGGTGGTGGATACACTGTGTTTACTTGCTGGCAGTGGGTACGGCTGTGTTTACTTGCATGTGGTTAAGTAGGGCCATCCTGTCGTGCATGGTTGTAGGTTTGGTTATCTTTACGTGCACCAGAAGGTTCGGGTCGGTTTCTCTAACCCTCCTTCATGCGGGTCTGCACTCATGCCCGTGGAACAGGCCACAGACGAGAGAAATGTAGGTTCTGAAGACGAACCTATTTTCTCTCCGAGTTTGTGTCCCGCATGCAGTATTTCTTCTCCTTTTTTTCCCCTCTCCTTATCCTGCTCGTATTTTTCTTTATTATTTTCTTTTTGAAACCTTTTCTCTCTGCCTTCCCTGACCTCCTTGGGTTGGCGACGTGGACCTGGGTTTGGCGACGTGGACCTGGCAGCCGCCCCTGGCAGGCTGAAAGCAAGCCCCGGTAGTCGACCAAAAGGTTCCTGTGACCCGACGTCGCTTCGAAAACGGCGATGGAAAGAGATCTTCCTCACCAGCTCGTGAGGATAGGCATGGTCCTAACCTAACCTTTCCCGGGGAATATCCCACCCTAGCGGTACTCCGCCTCAGGGAGAAAACGTTTTCACGACTCTCACAAAACCTTCCTTTTTTTCTTTATTTGATTTTCAAATTCTCTCAAGACAGTCGAAAGACCTGTGACATACGTGTTGTCATCTGCTCTTATGTGTTGTTTGTTTCCCCCCAACACAGGATGGAGATCATCTCCTTTGCACGAAGGCTGAGGACACACCTGTGGCTTGTGTTTGTGGTGTTGGCTATCGGCTATCTCATCTCGAGCTGGGGCAGCAGCCCCATCTTCAACAACAACGTCCTCAGAACAGGTACGACCAGCAGAAGGAGAGCTCATACTGACGCCGTCTGAGGCAGGTGGCGGGTAGGAATGTTATGTGATGTGGTCAACGGACACCATTGCCATCTGAGAGTCAGAACGAGCCTTGCCCACGTAGACACTCGGCATGAACGAATGCCATCCCAGACTTATGCTCAGCTCGAATGAATGTCATCCCAGACTTAAGCACAACACGAACGAATGCCATCCCAGACTTATGGTCAACACGAACGAATGCCATGCCAGACTTATGTTCAGCAAGAGTGAATGTCATCCCAGACTTAAGCTCTGCACGAAAGTGACTTTATTGTATTTCATCATTACGAATTAGCGATCTTCCAAGGCCGGTAGCTAAACTCAGTAGAAGGTACCTGGCCAGTGCTCCTCTGAACTGCACTAGTTACCAGGAACTAGTTTCCCGCGTTAGCACCAGGAGCAGCCGAGGGAACTCGGCATTCTCACACGTCCATACTCTATCTGTCATGTGCAATGCATCAAAACGACACCTCCCTATCCACAACCAGGCCTCAAAGACCTTCCCGTAGCTCCTCCCGCTGCTTTACATACCTAGGTCAGTCCACTTGACATCACGTTTCCCCCTGTGTACCATATCGCTCCAACTCACTCGGTCCCTCTCATGCCTTTCACCCTCCTGCATGTTCAGGCCCCCTAGGACTCAAATATTCTTCACTCCATCCTTTCATTGCCAATTTAGTCTCCTCCTTGTCCTTTGAACATTAGTACCTCTAAAGCCCGGTGTCATATCTCCTTCATTGGCTTTGTAGTTCCATCATCATTGTGACATGTAGACTCTTTTGGAAACCCCACGTTATACTATTAGCTAAGTCCGCCCTTAAGAAACTTAGAATTATGTTCTCCTTCGAACAGTTGCTCTTATTATGTACAAAGTATTGATTTATCCTTGTACGATGAACTGCTCTGATGTTTATATGCAAAGAAACTCGAACAACAGCAGACCGTTAGGTCTTTTCGGAGAGGTTAGAGCTTAGTTTTGGGAGGATCTTACTCTACAAGAATAGAATCGAGCCCAAAGCAATGGGATTTATGAACTCTCGGTCGGAACACAAAATTTGACCTGCTTTCCCTCTTGTGTTGATATTGCAATTGTGTCGGCCCTAGAGGACTGGCTACATGTGGGCTCCAGTCATTAGCTACACTACTCAATACCTTGCGTCACACGATTGCTGTGTCCCTGCTGGCAACTCGAGGCTGGTCCTTTGTCACGTCTGTATCTTCCTCTCCACCGCTCAACTTTGGAAAACCTTTACCTCCTTATGTCTCTCATAACAAGAACAACCTGACCCATATTTTTTAAAACTCCGTTTCTCCATTTATTCCTAATCTCAATTATTTTCCTCCTTTACTCATTTTCTTTTTCAGCCGCCATGGAGGTGGTAGCACCTCCTGCACGTGAACTGACGGATGAGACCTTCGCCGGAGCGGGTCAGGAGGACCTGGCCCTGGTGGCGTACATCCGTCGTCATCTCCTGCGGCCTCCCTCCACCCAGCCCTACAACCTGAGCCGGCCGCGGGCGGAGCACTTCTCGCAGTACGGCCAGAGCAAGTACGCCAACGAAAGGATACTCCACAACATGGTAAGCACCGCTGCGACACTAGGAGAGAGAGAGAACGTCCAATGAGTAGGTCTCTCTCTCTCTTTTGATCTCGGTTGCTTCCTCACGCATTGTTTCTTTTTCCCACTTTCTCACGTTCGTCGTTAATCAACCAGTTATTATTCGTGGTATGACTGCCGTCATTACTTACCTGACGTCATATGGCATTTAAATTGAGATACCTAGAGATATTGAACCCGTGAGGAGCTTTTTATATTCCATGCGTCAGGAGGGAGGGGTTGGGGAGGTGTGTGTGGTGCAGCGGTGGCGTGATGAACTATTCTTGGAGGTGTGGGTGAGCTTGAGGTGGTGACGGGAGAGTCAGAGGATGTGTGATGGTATACATCCTGGACCTTCATACCATACCCCTGGGGTCTTGAACGTTGTCCAAGTGGGGACTCAGTGTGCGGCTGAGATTGTAAGCAGTGACTCACTCCAGCAATAGCTTCCACATGGTATTTCAGGCGGCTGTGTTCGCAAAACGGGTGAAAAAAAAAAATATGGAATACAAACTTCGCACATTCAATACAGCTACTTTCGTGAAAACTTAAGAACATCATAGAATTCATGAATAACACCGATTATCATTTGTGATCATTGTTGATAGAACTATAATTGGGTCAAGTTGCATATATGTTATACTGTACTGTGCTATGGGCAGAGTTTTCCGCTGGGGGCTAGACACTATAGATGGGTATAGCAATATACTCCGTGTTCACCACACATGGCTTATTGTAGTATGTTTTGGACACCACACACCGCCATGGAGTGTGTCCCGAGGTGAGGCTGTAGCAGTAATACGACCAGTGATATACAACAGAGCGGAGGGTTCTTCGTGGAGGTGGGCGCCGTGGACGGGGAACACCTGAGCAACACCCTCTTCATGGAGAGGCGGCTGGGCTGGACGGGCCTCCTCATCGAGGCCAACCCGGCCACCTACCGCCAGCTGCTGCACAAACACCGCAAGGCTCACTCCATCAACGCCGCTCTCTCCCACACCAACTACTCCACACAGATCTACTTTCGGTGAGTCATGCCACACCGTGTGGCTCACGGGCAGCCAGTCTGACATGCCAGCGTTCTTGTTCCTAGGTTTGACGAGTTAATTTCCAGTTTGTGGATATGCAGGGTTTGTTTGTAGAAGACCTTAAATTGATATTAAGTTGAAAAAGGAATTGCTGGAATGACTTTATTCATTGGGTATGCAATCGGCCTGCAGTATTTGGCATTTGGTGTCTCAATTCGTCAATATTCAGTCAGGATTTCATATTTCATGACGTGAATTGAGTCGGAGATAAGATTACGTGACAGTACAGATACACTGTTATGATCACCATACACAGACAACATATGTTTCCAACATTGACAATTACGCTACACAATGTTCACAGTGTATAATATACATGTGGATATTTATCATTATGATACATGGTCTTCATCCACATTTAATGTAACCATTTACATAACGTGCAAAAGACACTATGTATCATGACAAATGAGAGGAAACTGTCACTAGTATTCCATGTCTCACAGTATGAGGTAAGCGGGGGCTATCAGTGTGTGGCAAGACCGTAGACGATTTGTCAGATACCATCGTTCGTGTTATATAAAGCCCTGAAGCACAAGGGTTGTACTGTTGTTTTTAGGGACCCTAGACGATGGGGTGACGAATGAGGGAAGACACTAGACCCCAGTTGACCTCACATAACACACGTAGCTGCCTCAATGTCAATAGGGAAGGTTTACGGTTGAGTAAGGGGCACGTAATACAATTTACAATGCCACTGTAAACGTGAAGGAAGGAGAGGGTAAATTTTCATTGCATTGTACGTGACTGTTGTTGATGTTGTGCAGGACGTCAGGCAAGCAAGGTGTGTTGGGCCACATAGACGAGGACTTCACCCAGGGTATCAAGGTCAAGGCTGTACCCTTCTGGTCCATCTTGCAGGCGCTCAATGTGTCGGTCATCGACTTCCTCTCCATGGATATCGAGCGGTCGGAAGTGAAGGTAAGACGTTATCCTTGTTTCTTTCAGTCTGTTTTGAGTCCTGATGTACGTGTGTGTCGAAGATGGTCTTTTTCCTCTACAGGTAAGTCTTCGACTT
>JAUTXX010215704.1:0-14835 GCA_032273605.1 Panulirus laevicauda | reverse complement strand
GAGAGAGAGAGAGAGAGAGAGAGAGAGAGAGAGAGAGAGAGAGAGAGAACTATTAAAGGTATGCAAGTATTAACTTCCGTTCTCTTCAGTTTTTCTAGCCTCACAGCTTAGGCTGAATTCTATGCTGGTAAGTTGGGGTCAATGGTCATCCAAGCTGTTGGAGGCATTGCCCAGCAAGCCAAAATAACCGTCACAACCTGGCTGGTCTAGTACACCTTGTTAATATTTCATCTATGGCCTATTGTTTGTCTCCTACAAAGAGAACACCACCCGTGCGCGTCTGGACCTTTCGCAATTCTGTTTTACTGTAAAGTGTCCGGTGCATATCTAGAATGCTTGTATAGTCAGTCTTTCTAGTTAGTTTCCAGGTGTCTCGACACTCTGAAGATTCTCACTGTATTGCAGATAGTTCATGGCTCATTCCCACTTACGTATCTTATCATGAAATCCAAACTGATGAATTCGCCTCCATGATGGAGCATGTGACGCTGCGTTGACTCACTTAATCCACACTTGTGTGTAGTCCCATGAAGTCATAAACCAGCAAAGTGTCTGAGATAGTGATATTACATAATAAATCTAGAATACGAGTGAAAATCAGATCCAACGTTAAGAAAGTCGGCTGATCTGGTGTGGGAAGTTGTGTGCTACGATGTTTTGTATCCATATCAATCTTAGAGGTAGCAGGCTGAAGTTTTCTATCAGGAGTATATATGGCGTTTGGTTTTCTGATACAATCAAAGCCTTCATCTCTGGGTTACACACCCTACTTGATGGTAGTGCCAGGTCTACTAACCCGCTAAGGCAGGTAATAATACCCTTAAGCTGTACATTGAATACATTTCATGTGGCATAAGTCTATCAATTCATTCTCTATGACCTTAGTAGTTTTGTTGCTTACGTGTTGTTGGCCACATTCGGCCTGCGGTGCCGGTGTGGTGGTGGTAGTGCTGTTTGGGGGAGGGGGGAGGCACTGGCACTTGAGATACTTGACTCTGTTCACAGTCACGTGACACGAGTTTTATCCTTGTTTCTGGACAATGTTTGTCCTAACGCACTATACACATTTCTCCAGCATTACAGACACTTAATCTGTTGATACATAATTTCATCTAGGCTCTTCTAAATGCTCTTTTTTTTCGTAAGTGTTCATCGTTCCGCGTTACCAAGGTAACGCCAGGAACAGACGAAGACAAGGTTTCATTCGCTCACATCCATCTTGCAGCTGACATATGTTAAATGCACCGAAACCACAGCCACTTACCCATAAGCAGGCCCCACAGATCTTTCCATAGAGAAAACCACGGAAAGGTCTATGGGACCTTTCTATCCTTCCACTTCCTTGGCAGGATGGGACTTGCTGGTTGATGGGGTGAAACATTTTCGGGAAAATATTCTAATGTTGAGAAGAAAGACTGTCTTCAGTTTGGTGGTATGGATAGAGAAAATGGATGGATGGGTAATTAACCCAATGAGCAATACCATCCGCTGTCAAGGGTGCCCTGATCATTGGAGGGAGTGGTGGTGATGAGGAAAGATGGAGGCTGTGATGATGGCAAGGGAAATGTGTGATGGCCACGATGGGAGAGTGTGGTAGCCAGGGAGAAGGGAAGTAGTGACGTTGAAGGAGAGTGTGGTGACAAGGGGAGGAGGGCGTGGCGATGGTGAGAGAGGGTGAGATGGCCAGGGAGAGAGAGAAACCTTACCACACATCTCATTTGATGAATAACACTGTTCGTTTCTGCCGTTATGCTCATCAAAGAATTGGGTTCATTTGGGTCTGACTTCAACCACATATCAAGATTTCTTTTAAATGTTTCTCTTTGTTGTTCCATCATGTTGCACTTATCTCCTGACATTAAAATGAACAGTCTTTCTATCCTTCTTGTAGGATTTTCAATTTTTTTTGTGAAATCTTTTTGGTTCATTCGATAGTGTATCTTGCAGACTTAAGTTCATGACATTGTCCTTTCTCCCTGCAACGAGTTCCCATGCGTAGGCTGAGTCCATTCTTATTTCTAAACAGGAAGGTTGGGGTTCTGTCATGCTCTCATGGTTACACAGGGATATCATTCCATACAAGCAGGATTGACTGAGACAGTAAAAGAAATGGTGTAAAGGTTTGGAACGCAAAGCTGTTCATCTTATCAGTTGTAAATGACAGAAACGTCATGAACCGCCAGGCTGTGGAATTCTAAGTCTTAATTGGACTAATAACTACAAATTGTATTTAGATAACCAGGCTGTGCAGGGGGTATGCCGGGACTGCCCTCCGCCGGAAACAGCGCAAGTGACAAGTCAGTCCTCAGCTGTGGAGGCTAAGTGTCGCCAGTAACAAAGTTATATGTACAGTAGTTTGTTTTCCTTTTCTTTCTGTAGTTATTTTCAAATTCTCGTAGCTTGTGGTACTTCAGGGCATCTGTCACTACAGCAGAAGGGAACAAGCCGCATTGCCTCCTACAAACCACTGGAGGAGGCCTCCAATTGACCCCTGAAGGAAGAAGGAGAATTGATGATCCATATATAAACCATTCAGTTGAGTTCTAGACGAGGCCTCGCAGTGACCTCTGTAGAGTTCTCCTGCTGACCCTGTGACCCCTGGATAAGGCTTCCTGTTGACCCCTATTGGAGACCTCCTTTCGATATCATGAGCAACTCTATGATTCATTTTGTTCTTTGCAATGTCTCTCGATCAATTACCATGACTTCTGTATAAACAGATTTTCAAGTGCTTGAGTTGATTTACATATATTTCATATCTTACAAACAATGTTCCGGGTTATGCGACTCTGAAGCGGTGTTGTGTGGGGGGAGCGATCCGGGAGCAAGGTGGGGCGGCCCGAGTGGGGGGGGGGGGGGGGGGGGGGGGGGGGGGGGGGCCAGGGCCAGTGGCAGGGTGAGCAATCGGGAGGTAGGGGGTGACGGCGGGGAGTTCCTCCTGTGTCAGCGCCAGTATCAAGCCTGACCCCAGCTTGCATGAGGTGAGGGAGTTCCCAGTTTTTCCATATCCTGTTTGCTACTTGATTCTTTTCTACAAAGTTTGTAAGGCCAGCAGCAATAGAAATCCTGACGGCATCATCATCATCATCATCAGATGCAGCATAAACGATATTATCAGCAACAGTATACGTATGAACGACAGCGGCATCACAAACAGCAACAGTGATGGTGATGACAACGTTAATTATATCACCGGCGGTGACGGCAGCAGCAACAATAATAACAACCAACAGCAGCAGCAGCAACGATAGCAGCTTAACCTAAAGCCCAAGCGTTACATCACTCGCACACCCAGACAGACGGGCACGGCTTTCTGGTCAGCATTAGACGGGTAGCTACAACAGAGCCAGCGGGAGCAGTAAGCGTTCTGGAGGTGCTCAGGGGCCTGGCAACCAGGCAGCAGAGCCGCGCGGGTCGTGTGCTCACCCTCCACTGACATCCACCCATCACCGTGTTGGTCGCAACATTCTCACAATATATGCCAAACACAACGACCATTCACCTCCCTATTTCGTTAGAATGATCGTTTACATATGATGATACTTAAATATACCTGCTAAAATTAACATAAAGTGTGGTTTGGGTGTGAAGATTTCCCACCATTATTGAAAATCCATCTGAACATCACTGACTGGCTGCTGCAGCGTAAACAAACTCCTCGGGCCACACACATGTTGGCCTTGCGAGAGCTGTCCTCCATCGTGTGTGTCTTTTGAGTTGGATGTATTATTTAATAAGTTCTTGTTCACCACTACGACGTAGCCGTTGCTTTTGTCACTTAGCAGACTGAGCAACACCTTCATTTATTCTCTACTTTGTTATCTTAAAGCTGAAATTCATTCATGATGTTCACCACCGACCTATATTAGTTCGATTACAGGTGAATTAATCACAAAAGTACTTGACAGAAAATCTGCTGGGAGCACAAAGTGAAGAATGCATTATGAGGAGCGAGGGAAGGCAGACTCCGGGATTTTTTTTTTTTACTTTTTATCAGCGGGTGATTATTGTGCAGCCCATGCTCATCCTGTGAGCAGAGCGGAGAGGGATTACGGAGGCCACAAAGGGTCACTGTCAGACCTCAGTGGGAGGATAATTATGACAATTTGTTACAAGGTTGTTTCATAAGCTTACACCTTCCACAAGGTAAATCTATCTGCTGGATGCAAGAAATGGATACAATTCCACTTTTGTAGCCTTAAAATGATACAGCAAACCTTCTGTTGGAGAGGAGCCATAAAATGAGTATACAATGCAACAGACGATCACCTACAAATTCAACTAGCTCCCACAATATAATATGCTAAGCAATATCAAATGCACTACCTTTCAAGAAATGTGGTGCATCTGTTCCAGTGAACTGTTAGGAGAGTTCAGATACAGTTGTGTGCACTTTAGTATGTGACACCATTAATGTTAGGTGATGTGTTCTTTGATTCTTTGTAGTCTGTTGAACAACCTCTTCTAGAGCTGTGCATACGCAACTGGTCTAGATGTGACTATATTAATCTGGTTGACTGTGCTTAGGTGTTGGTAAAATGGTATTGTTGGACCATGTAAAATGATCCTATTGGACCATGAGGACGGTAGCTTGATCCACTGCACAACTCATATTATACAGCTTTGAAAATGGATTGCCACGTACAAGTCTTAAAAGTCTATTGATGTCATGCCATACTATCCTCCCCCAGGCGCACTTCCCTTCCCCCTGGTAAGGGCTGCATCAAGCTCATACTTACAAGATGGGATATCACATTCATCATGTAGCTTATTAAGCATAAACTGGGTAAGACTATCTTAATTTTCTAAATAAACCATTCCTAGTCTTAGATGGCTGCATGCACCAGCTGGGATTATGAGCCCAATTTGTAATTAGTCTCGTTTGCCTTTTGCATCGGATCAGAACGAGATGCTTCTCTTTCTTTCCCGTGATTTTCGTTAACACCCTTCCATGCTTCACTTAAAAGGAATGTATTGATTTAATCCACTCACAAACTTTCTCTAGTCATTTCCTCTAAATTCAGTCACTCGTTCCCTACCCGCTACAAGAGACGTTTGAAATGGTTTTAACATTTGGGGTGTCCAAAGTTGCTCATAAACTTTATTCATTTGCCAATATGCATGCAAATATACATTCTTTCAGTTTGGAGTTATCTAAGTACTAAAGGCCTATTGTGAGGTCTTTTCCTTTTGCTTTTTAGAGGTAGCTCACTGCTCTTAGAGAAATCATAATCTTTGTACCACTTTGAGATAAAATCTCTGAACTGATTTTCTTGTTCCTGATTCACTGTTAATTTTGTATTCAGTCTGCCAGCTGGAAAACAGTCTTGCGTTATAAGGTAGTACAGATGGAGTTAATCAGCAGGTGCTAATACAATATTTTGCTGGTATACTACATCAGTGTCCTCCATAACGTTCTTGTGGTGGTCAGATTTTTTTTCTTTCCCGTAGACGCAATGTTTCATCTGAGTATTCTAATGCCACTATGCTGCTGTGCAGTGTTCCTGTTTACGACGGGCCTTATAAACTGCTTCAAGATCATTAATCATGTTAAACTCAGATTTTTTGTATTGTTTATCCTAAGAAACCAAGTTACGTAACAGGTCTGTTATTCTTGTTATATAGTTGTCTACAGATCTTCTCTAACATACCTTCATTTTCCTTTTTTTCATCTTCCTGTCATCATCAGTGTACGAAGCATCACTTTCCACTGTACTTCCTGATTGTGATACAATGTTGTACATATATCTTTTCACTTTGTATGAGGATTATGATATTATTGCTCAGTAACCTTCTTACTTAGCACCTGCACTTCCTAACGGAGGACAATTTGAACTTCGATATCTGTAAATATTCTTTCATTCTGCTTTTGAATTTATTTGATATATCTTCTGATGCCAGTAATCTAATTCTTTTGTCTAGATCATTGTTATCCACTTGTTCACTCAGTATGACAAATGGTTCCAGTGTATGCGCAGACTACCCCTCTCCGCACTTTCCCGGGGATTACATCATTTGGTTAGGGTTACACTCTGGGAGTAAGACCAGCACCGGAACCAGTGAGGGAAGCTGGCAAGGCAGGTGTCTGCTGTGGTTAGCCATCTGGTAGATGAAGTGGAGGTGGCGGCTTAGGGTAGTCTAGATGCCATGCCCTAACTACAGGCTGCTTCCAATTGAAGCACTTGAACAAACTCACCTAGAGTGAGTTTGTCGTTGGAGATTGTCGTTGAACGTCGCCCTGCACAGATTCCACACCATGGAGACTTGGGAAGGACACTTACCCCCACGTCCCGTCCCACACCACACCATTAACACACCACTGACACGTGAGCCAACTTGTGGTAATTTGTCGGTATTATGTTCAGTTGCGCGACAGGCTGTTACTGTTGCCAGGTGCCGCTGACACTGCGCGACACTCTCGTCGTCAGCCAACGCTGCGATGGAGGCAGCCCCTCACACCACCACCTGTTGGACGCGAGACACTACTCCACCATCATCAGTATGGCATCCTAAGAAATATATTGTTGCTTGTCTCAGTTCACATCCCTTTGTTTTATTCTAAGCCCCCTTTAGAGCTAATTAACGTGTTTTCCACGGACGAGAACCAAAGTAACAAAGTCATCTTTGTGGCAGACACTACATCAATGATAAACTAACATTCATGTGTTTAGCCTTTCTTAGTTTCAATAAAACTATTTGCCATGTCAATAGATGAGTCATTACGTTGTATCTCCTTATGAAAAATGAATTTATGAATCATCCTTGCTTATTTTCAAATGTGAAGCTAATCCGACTTAATTTTAAAATATCCCCTTAGCAGTACATTAGTTTCTCTTCGGAAACCAGACTAGACTATAACAGTCGTCGCCCAATACACTCTCAATCAGATAGGAAGGAGTTAGGAACTTGCTCCTTGATGCTTCGAATACTAAACATCTTCCCAGTACGTGGGACGCTGCTACAGGTACTTAGCACTCTTCGTGAGGACAAGGCTAGTATTAATCACCCATAAGTCAATATGTGTCCAATTCTTAGCCTCGCTAGAAACACTACCGTGTCACCAAGCTAAAGGTCCTCCTTGAAGGGATAATGCACTTCCACAGAACATATAACACCCTCCTCACAGCGGAATTCGAACCTCTACCATAAGTGTGAAAGCTGGGGACACTAACGACGGGCTCCATACCCCAGTGGCTATAGAGCCAATGGATAGCGTCCGCAAGTCGCACAAAAACGGGATAAGGTCGAATCCTCCTGTCAGTAAGGTATTGTATGATACATATAACGTAACGTCAATACTACGGGAATCATTGCTGTGTTTCTTTAACATAACACCGATGGGGCTTTCATTATACAAGAGCCCCTTGCTGGGCGAAGACTTGAATTTCCCGACATGACATTTTCGTCCTCTTCCATGAGACGACTACGATTCTAAATGCTTTTGGACTGACATGACGAACTCAAAACCATTTTCTCCTGGTAATGATAAAGATCGATTTCGCTGTTCCGTAACGTCCTTGACACAGAATAGCATTTTCTACAATCATTTTTTCATGTAACATTTCAGTTCTGAACATGAGATGAGCCATTCTTTTCTCCGCAGGCGCTCTGTACAACGCCCAGGAGAGGCAACTCCACCTACCTGGGTTCCTTCAGGAACGGGGAGGTTACGGCAACAGGACACCAACTGTAGTCCTATTGACAAGGTATGTACGACTTCATTTTCGCATATTTTTTTCTCTTAAACTTATACAATCCGTCATTCAAACTGGTATAGACAAGGATTGAATACTTACATTTTTGTTTACTGACAAACAGTACCTACTGAGGATATACTGAATTTGACTAAAGATGGTAAATATACATGTGTAAATCAATAACTAAACAAATAAACACCCTCATGCCTCATCGTAGACCTACTCAAACATCATTTCTTGAAGCCATTAAAAAACGAGAGAAAAAAAATATCAAACCAGTGTCGTGAAATGGCTGCAGTGTTACTCTTCATTGTATAAGAAAACTGATACACTCCGCTTCATTATAAAATATATCATTAACAAGTGCTCAGTGGTCTTACATATAGTTTTGAAACGAGAACAAATTAGTTTCCCTGAAATGTACAATTCATAGGTGACAAAGTATGGCAACCAAAATTACCTAGTTTTCACACCGATCCGCCTGTGATGCATGAATTTGTCTTTCATGAAAGTAGTTCTTCATACGTCAAAAGCTTTGGACGAGATCTTTAAAAACAAAATATACAGAACGGGTTTCACTGTGTGATATCTTTATCCCGTGGAAAGCACTTTTACTAATTTTCAGACGGTAGTCATACGTTTCGAGTCGCACCCAAAAAAAAACAATCAGTGTCCGGATCGAACGTTCAGATACTATGTTAGTAACGAACGTTAACTGTTGTCTGTAATTTGCCGAGTCATTTCATACATGAGATCTTTTGTAAGCATTTCTATCCCTCCGTCCAGGGCTTCTCTCACTCCGCTTGTCTTTACGTAATAACAGGATCACAGTCATATTGCTCGGGCTCCTGAGGAAATTGTAGAGCTGGGGTCACAAGTGATGCCATCAGTGTGTTGCAGCCATGAAAACAGGTGGAAACAGTACAACCGTAAGCTTACATGTGATATGACAAGGCTTTCTAGCTCTAGGGAGCAGGACAAAAACATCCATTACAGATGTACCTCTTCGGGATGATATCATCAAGATGTAAGTGAAAAGTAATTGCCCTGCAGCGGCAGTAGGTATTGGCCCAGTTGCACCCTCAGCTTCCCACTCGTCTCTACGCGCCGCTGCCCAAAGGAAACACATGACCCATACGGCACCTTTAACTTTTATATACTAGTTTTTACGATACCAAGCATAAACAGACTTTAGCCAAAAGTCGACAGTCAATGTATTCACTCCTCAGAGATTCCGTTCTCATGACTACACGTGAGCATGCGCAGAAATACACTCATGTGCAAGTAACTAAAGGGAATAAAAGACAAAAGCCGTCTAGCATCCGCTTGTAGCTGCTGGACGGCATGTGTAACTAGCCTCCGGGGGCTGTAACACTGCCACCTCGGTAGTTAGCTTTCAGGAAATACAAGACGCACTCACTGCACAACTCTAAAGAAAAAGATAATGGTAGGCCATAATAATCGTATAGTCATCACAAAAATTCCTCAACATATAAAGTTGGGAAGCCTAGCCACAACACGATGGTGTAAGCGTTATCTGCACCAGACACTTGTGTCACTGATCAACTTCATAGCTTCGAGTAATATATCTGTGGAGAAATTCTGCATGTGACATTCTAATACCAATGCTCCTGGTATCGAAAACCAACATGTTTGAACGTCAAGATTAGGTACGTATGAGGAGTCAGGGCCAGATGGCAGAGAAACATTCAGGTGCAAGTTTTAACCTGGCAGACGAGCTAGTGATACTAAAGCAAGTAGTATATAGCCAGGAGCGCTTGTCTGACAACTTGACCCAGCAGTTATAGTAGAAGCAATTTACCCTGGCCAAGCAACGCTAGCTATTTACTATGACTTTTTAAGAGCAGCAGATATCTACACTGACTCAGCAACAGCAGAAGATCCTCTAAAGAGCACCCGCGTGTACTTTGATGGCATCCCACCACGAGATGGACAGAGCTGAGGAAGTAGACGGTATGTTCCATTGAATCTCAACCTCAGGAAATGCTTTCTGTACTATAAGGAGGTAAGCTACATTGGCTATGTGATTAGAGAATGCAGTATGGCGACAGACCCACAAAAGAAGCAAGCCGTCAGAGCCTGGCTTGAACTGGCCAGCGTAGGGGTGAGAAATTGCCTGCGACTTCACACTTCTACAATGGGTTTGTCAAGCAGTTCGCTGACTGCCGCACCACTGTATCGTGTGATGCACAACGAAGAGAGGATCAAGTGGAACCTTCAATAAAAACCGGCAAAGTCCTATACCCTGGGACAATCCAAGTGGCACCAGAAGCGACTACCCTTGCTGATGATACACCTATGTATTATCCGTGGGATATCCGGACCTGACGACCATATGATTGAGCGCTGGAATGTACACCTGAGATCGCGAAGGAGCTTACAGGAGCGGTTGCAGAGCATAAACTAACAAACACTGGGGAAGACTTTGAAGGTTTTTGAAGAGGTTTATGAACAGTAGCACGATCTCAATTTTCCCTAAATAATTTCCAGGTGCAGGATAAGGTATGACTATGCAACTCTCTTCGGAAAAAGACGCTGAAGCGCGATAAGGAAGGGCTGTACCACATCCTTAGCTTCCACGAATGTAACTGACCATCAGTTGCCTCTTACAAATACATGACTCGCTGGATTTTATGAACCTTCTAAACAAACAGTGGTAAAACCTCTGAAGATTCTTTTCAAGGCAATAATACTCCCCTGATCATCTTTCACGACTGGCGAAATTGCAGTTAGACGGTGTGAAAAGATCATTCACAGCCATAACTGTCAGTCAGAAATCTGAACTACTGGGAACGACTGATAAAAAATGAGTTTGTACCCCGGAACGCAGATTGGATATATATATCATAATTTGCACATAGTAAATCGACGAAGATTTGGTTCCCAGTGTGCACTCATATATAGTTCCCTATGAACGCACCAGGCATGGATGACTAAAACATACTACCACTCAAATCAAAAGGTGTGGTACCAGTATTTTTAAACAGAAAGAGGCAGTATAAACATCCGAGGCCGAATATATGTTTAACAATGCCTACAGCCTTTAGAACGCCTGGGCGAGTGTATCTACAAAATATAACAGACCAGCCTTGATGTGGTGGTTACGTAGGCCTATGGGCCACAGCCTGACTCTAGTCAAGATATTTCTTTGTTCATCCCACCCCACAAAGGAAAAAAAAAAAGTGGGTGCTGATGTAACTGTGATAAAAGTAGTCTATGAGTGTTCGAGTATGTCATTAATGCCCTGGATTCGTGAATAGTACTTGTTTTGTGGAAGACGTGAACTTGTTAAAATCTATATTCTTAAAAAAAAAAGCTTCGAAACTGAATTACAGAACTTGATGGGGTAACCCATGCGAAATAGCTTAGTAAATATTCAATACTTCATTTTTTTATAATAATTCACTGTACTGGCTGTATCCGAGCATTCCCTCCTTTATCCTGGGTATAACATTACGTATGTGCGGTCACACCAAGTTTGTAACATAACCTTGTCATGCCCCGCCTACATCCGTCAGCAGACCCAGCTTGTCGCTAACCCAACCTGGAGAGAGAATGCACGTCTGTAATGCAGCTGTAAGCATAAAAATGTACTTAACACACTCATGTGTGTACATGAAACTAATAGCGAACTTTGTTGTTTTGTTCACTGTACAAATGTACAGATGTACATATATGTACGTTTTTTGAATGGGTTCTTAAAATACTTTCTTTGTCTGTGTCTTTGCCTACAGATAATAATAATAATAATAATAATAATAATAATAATAATAATAGTAAGTATAACGGTAATGTTATTCAATCAACCAAAGCCAACGCCTGATAATAAACTTGAAGTTGGTTCTATTGTTTAACCATGGTGTGACTGGCGGAGTTTCCTTTATACATATGCCTGTGTTGAACTTAATAATTATGCAGTGTTATGGTGTACATGTCAATGTTTTTGACGGCATGTTTACATTTGTCGGCATGTTTGGCGATGGTTATTGTATACATACACTGGTGTATGATTAGTTCATACATGCTAGTGTACTTGACTGTATCTCCAGCTCCCACATACCGATGGGTTTAGTGTAGACGTGTCCAGGTATTTACAGTGAATATGGCTTTCAGCGTCGGTTGTTGAGTATGCAGTGATTTACACATGTCGATGTGTATAAAGTATTCACCTTACAAACGTTTTGTTTACACGTCAGTGTGTTTAGGTTACAGATGCCTCGTATGCTTAACGGTTTACAATGTCGTTGTAGTTAGTTTACGGATATCTATTTGCTGAGCAGTCCTTTCAGTTTTATCTTTATGGGCCATTTCTAGAGGTACGTATTTCGTTATTTCGTAAATGGTCGACCAGAAAGTTTTCCTATACTTCCATTTACTAGCGGTTTTGTGGGAAAATACTGTATTCGTTGGTACTTAGTTTGATTTCAGCGAATTTTGCTCACTTGTGTTTTCCTTTTGTACGTGTGAAATTGGTCGAAAGCTTCAGTCATGGACAGAAGTCTTCGTCGAAGACAAGCTTTGGAAAAAAAAAATGTAAATAGATTATACACTTTTGAGGTGTGAAACTTATCTTTAAAGAGGAAGAGCTTATTTTGTTCCTATGTGTGTAAAGGATATCCGTAAATACCTCCAACGTGTGGGTGAGGTATATGTATCAACAAGCGAGGGTGAGTCGTGCATGTGTCCAGGCCAGGAATACTATTAGAGACAAACCAAACTTTCATCATTTGTGAATGACGTCAGTGAAATTACCAGGCCGTTTGACGTAAATGATGATCAACTGTTTCGTTACAGGGGAAGTGAGGAAATACAACACGCACTTACGACCGGATATCAAAAACATTTCACGTGGGAAATGTGTATAAAATCAAGGAGTAACCTACAACCACAAAATAACCGTTACATCTCGAAAGAACTGGATTCTGAGAATCTTCCAAAGGAGTTAAGCGAATCTGATGGTGACACCTTAGAGTTGCCTAACTACGCTCTCCAGACCAGAATAGCGTCCTGATGCTAATATTTCACTTCATGGAAGGTGCAGTTGTTGAATTAGAAAATGTATAAAAAAAGATTTTTCGCTCTGCAGTCTCAAGACACCTTAAGATTACAGACGACTGAAACCACTAACGTTGTTCTTTAGAGCGAAGACAGGAGTAAAAATATCGTGATTTACACCCGCTAATTTTTGGTAAGCACTCAAAATCATTCTCTTTAAGCATGACGTGCATGACACTACATCAAACTATCCACCGTAAACAAATAAAAAATTGAGAAACTTTCAGCTGACAACCTGTATGTACTCTGCACGTGCTGGACTTAACGTTATATCTATGATGGGTCTTGGAGGTCTTCCACCCCGACTGCTCAGTCTGGGAACAAGTTGTCATGCAACTTCGCTCAGCCAAACTGTTGGAAATCGCAGCCCTTAGACCTACGTAACCTTAAAATCTCGTCTTAAAGCAGGTATACTTTGTTAATATTTGTCCAGTCCATTCTTAAATGCCTCCATTGAGCAGTAAATAGTGTTTCTAAGGTCTAAGTGCAGTATACTTTAAGTTTCAATAAAAAAAAATGGACACATTAGATATTTTCAAAACAAGTATGAAAGCTGGGTTGAGCTAGGAGTGTACATGCACAGGCGGTGGACCGCCACCTCTCACAACCTGACTGATGACAGGAACAAAACAGCTTGGTCCCAGATGGAGCTGTGAGGGCAGAGAAACCTTTAAAGTCAACATAATATAAGGTACAAGTGTGCTTGCGTCCACAAGTGTGGGTGAGTGAGGCATGGGGTTCGCAAGTGTCCGCAAGTATGGGTGTACTTATGTCCACAAGTGTGGGTGAGTTATGGGTTACAGGGACGAGTGTTAAGGGTCTCAGCGTCAGTCACACCACTTTCGGTAGTAACACTGATAACAGTACCAGGGACGTTACAGGAACAAAACATCTTGCTCCCAGGTGGAGCTGTGAGGGTAGCGAAACCTTTGAAGTCAACACAGTATAAGGTACAAGTATCCTTGTGTCCCAAACCGTGGGTGAGGCATGGATTTGCAAGTATGGATATGCGCATGTCCACAAGCCTGGGTGATGCGCGTGCATGTGTTCATAAGTGTTGGGAAAAGGCAAGAACGGAAAATGACCATATGTGTATGTCGATTTGTGCTTGTGGTGCGTCTTTGTATTTATGGCGTGTGCTGGTGTTTCCGTAAATCTGAGCGTGGATTGCGAAGGCACAACGCTACTAGCAAATGTAAATATGCTATTGTGCGCATGATGACTCATGCAAGTGTGGGATGTTTGCGCATGCGTCCGCAAGCAAGTGCAGAACTGTGTATATCTCCACTCGTAAGGACTATGGTAACAGCATGTGTTTACACGTTTGCCCGCTGAGTATAAATGTGCGTTCAGTTGTGGGTATGCTGTGTATGTATGGCACTATGAGGGAAGCTGTGAGAGTTCTCGTGGCTAAATTGGCCGCAAGTATATGGGCACAAGCGTGCGTGCATATCAAACATTGGACAGGTGTGGAAGTAGGACGTTTTGCAAGTGTTAGCAAGTGGGGCTTGCATTACAGGTGCCAGGAAATAAAGAGGTGTGGTATTTCACAAGACGTTTCTGCTGTTCAAATCAAAGCCTCTAGCATGTCCTCATTCTCGTGCAGTACAACATTGTAATCATTTACATGGTTGTCGTATGCTGACTTAAAGCGGCGAAGATAATCCAAAAGTACACACAAGACTTCGCAGCTCAGAGAAACTACTTCTGTGTGAAGACGTATTCGTTAAGAATATAACAAGCATGGACTCCTACATTCAAGTGTAACTTGTACTGGCAATTTCCTTTCCCGTTTCCGGTCAACAGAGTTCATTTTGGTTTTGGTGATCGACTGGTTGGTTGGTTATTTGGGCTTTAGGCCTTTCAGCTGCCAGGTTCATTAAGGCCGTCAACGTAATATTATAACCACCTACCGAAAACATCTTTAGCCCCTTCTTCAGCTGTCAGTGTTATGATTTTAAGACCACACATTCTCTATGTATATATGGGCTATGGCGCTTGGTTACATGATATAGCAGCGGAATATAGTTGCTAGACCCGGATGTAGAACGCTACCATTTGA
>JAUTXX010215593.1:0-14836 GCA_032273605.1 Panulirus laevicauda | reverse complement strand
TTCAAAATTTGGAAAACGCTTCTTATGGTCCAGAAGGCATCCATCCCAATGTATGGAAAGAGTGTGCCTCTAAACTTGAACCTGTGCTTGTTTGTCTCTTCTATTTCTTTTTAAAAAACAGAGCTTTTCCCCTTCTTGGAGGCATATGTTTGTACATCCCACCCCTAAGTTTGACTTCTCTAACTCTAACTATTGTCCTGTTGCTTTGACATTACCATTCCAAATTCTTTGAATCTCCCCTCAACTCCCATATCCTCAGACCTCTTGAATCTCTCTTCTCTCTGATTACTAGTATAACTTCCAAAAGGTGAGATCCACTGTTGATATTCTTTCCTATCTTACTAATGTCTGGACATCATCCTCAAAAGAATTTGAGGAATCTTATGTAGTTGCCCTTGATGTATCCAAAGATTTTGACAGGATGTGGTGTCTGGGTATCATCTCAAAGTTCCCCTCTTTTGGCTTCCCTCCTTAACTTTCCTCCCTCACACCTAGCTTCCTCTCTGGCCAATGTAACTCTATGGTTGTTGATGGACCAGCTTCTCCCCTTTCTCCATCAACAGTTGTGTCTTTCTACATTCCCTACATTAAACAGATAGCTTAGTCTGCATCTAAGAAACTGGGGTTTCTGTTTGATTGTCGAAATTTCTTTTCTTCCAAACGGTTGATCCATTTATACAAAGGATTGATCCATTCTTGTATAGAGTACTGCTCTCACATCTGGGTTCTAGCTCTGCATCCTTACTCGACAGAGTTGATTTAAAAACAGTGTCTGATTTATAAACTCCTCCTGCCTAACTTCAAAACTTGACCCGCTTGCCCTGTGCTGCAATGTTGGTCCACTTTCCCTCTTCTTTAGGTATTACTTTGGTTTTGCTCCCGAGAGCTGGCTACCTATGCGTCCCCACGACTAGCTAGACTATGCAAATCTCTGCAAGCTTTTGCATCACATGATTACTATAGTGCCTTTGCAAGGCTATAGTGTATCATTTTCTTAGGCCATGTTTTATACTGTACAGGAACTTTTGGCATAGTCTGAGTCACTGTTAAGTCATCATATTCCCAGTAAGGTTATGGCTAGTGCTGACATTTCCTGCCCGTCTGAAAGTTATTTCACTCTTCAATATTCTTTTGTTCTCCACTTTCATGTAAGGGATAATTACTATAGACATTTATATTGAATTCCGAAGTGGCGTTCTTCGAACCTACTGAATTACCATCAGATCATTTAATGCTTTAGTCGTTCTGAACAGTACTATGATTTTGCTGGTAATGGCAAAAGCCTATATGAATAAATGAAATTAGTCTAGATGTATAGATAACTGAAAATTCATAGATTATGGGTTTATTTTTTTATACGCTGTTTAATATTGCTTGTGCCAACGTATATACGTTCTCAAATATATTTAGATGCTCTGTTACAGAGACCATTCGATATTATATATTTGAAGGAAATGTCGACGGGTTTATCCATTTAGAAAATATCAGAATTAAACTATAAGATACGTAGAATTTCATGAAAATTAATTTCATTGTTATTATTTTCGTGCGTTTCGAATTTGAACTTTTGTACGCCACAGCTGGTAACTATGGCAGGGCGTCCCTAGCAACGGCTGGTCCACAACAACGCTGACATTGGCGAGTGCAAGCAGTCAAGATAGCTCATTGTATCTCTACAGGTTTGAGTATTTTCGTAATATAATAACCTGCATGAATTTTGTCAACAATATTTAGCTAATGTATGTGTATTTTCGTTAGAAAACTAATAAGAATCTCGTAATATACGTATGTATTTAAAAACAAGCAGCAGTTATTGCATTGTGTACATACGCAGCTTGAATCCGGAACTCTCGTAATATATTGACCATTTTAAGATGCTTCGTGTATGTGGCTTTGTCTATAAGACATGATGAAAATAGATATTTTTCGTTGATATCTCTGGCAGTGATCGGCCTAAAGCCCAAATAACCAGCAAACCAGTTTTACATTAATAGATTTGACGGTGAATGTGAAAGATAAGAATTCTTATTATCAAACCAATCGGTAAAAGGTACGAATAGCACTATCGGGATATTCTTACATAGCTAACAAACCCTAACTTAGCATAGGATAAACTTTAAACGTTTATGAAGGATAATCCCGACTCCGCTTTCCTGGACCAAAATCACTTCGAACCTCTTTATTACCTAAAGACAAAACGTTTGCTAAAGAAACTTGCTTGTTAGTTTGTCTAATCTATAAGGAGTTAATTCTCAAGTAACATCAAAAGAAAGAAAACGTCTTCCTTGATACTATTTTCATAGGTCTCTAGATCACCGTCTTTGGAAGATGAAAATGTAAGAATTATTTTTCATGTATCTGTTTCTAACATATCTGAAGGAAATATGGGAAGGAGGTATATGAGTGTTCTTCCACTGAGAGAAGAATCTTGTGTAGTGGATCAAAGACTAGACGACTGAAAGGAAAGGAGACTATGGAATACTAGGACTAGATTTAAATGAATAATGTCTTGAGTTTTGAGATTGTTTTACGTTTAACATCCATATTCTGGAAGAAGTATATCGTAAATCATAATGACGATCTTAACGTAAATTATGTACTTTTATATTATGGCATGTTCATGTTACCCCCGGCACACTGAAGATCTGCCCATCCCTTCAAGACCCTCGCATCACTGATATATATGTTAAACAATAAAAGACATTGATATTCTGGCAGTATGCCTCGCATATTTTGTTCCTAATTTTGTACTGCATTGTGTTTTTAAGTGGCTAAATAGACGATGATATCAGATTTATCCTCGTAGAATCCTCACGAAATGGTAAATGAGTAATTACTTTTATTTGTCTCGTGAGGCCAGCATGTCGAAGCGCGAGGACAAGAAGGAGGTTGGGGAGGATGTGGAGCTGGAGGGCGCCGAGACGCTCCTGGCGCGTCTACGTCGGCAGTACCGCATGATGGAGAGGAACCGTAGACAGTACAGAGACGAGGCCACAGTGCTGCTGGGTCGCCAGAGGTAAGGACCAACACAGAGGCCGGGTGTGTGGCAGGCAAGGTTGGATGTTGGGTGGGCAGTTAAGAGTGGTTGTGTGGCAGAAATGCGTATGTTAGGTAGGCAGGGGTGGGTGAGTGTATACGGCAAGGCTTATATCCAGGACTGTACACGTATGACTGCCTCTAATTTCTGTGGCTTTTATTTACATATATTTCGAAGATATTATATGGTTTTTCTCCTCAAGAAGATACGGAAAACATGTGCCTCCTTTAGGAAGATTCTACGTGACCTGCAAAGGGAGAAGAGTGATTTGATGAGCCATTTATCTGCCATGTCGACGCCCCAGAATGAGACACGAGACCAGAGAACCATCACGACCCTGGCTGCCACCCTCGATCGGCAGACCAAGTACCAAGAACTAATCGACAAGGAGAAGGATAAGGTGGGTGGTTGCTTTTGATCCTCAGATGGGACAAGGCAGTTCGACAGTCAGGAAGGGCAAGGTGGACAAATTCGTTTGCATTTACCTCAACTACCAGACACATGTTTCATTCAGTGACCATCAACCAAGACCTGGTGGATGACCCTAACCTTCAGAGAAGTCAGATTACACTGATTTTCAACTATTAGTCTTTAGTTAGGGTTAGAATGGATGTGCTCGAAGGTGGAATATCTCGAGTATCAGCCAGGTTTATGTGAGTGGACTCGGCCCACAGGAAGGACAACGTGGTTAACCTCAGCTATTGATAAGGATCATGTGGATGACGAACTGTCATAGATGATAAGTTAGACACTGTCCGTTGGTGAAAACAAGGTAGTTGGCATAAGTTAGGAAGGGCATGGTGTTGGAGCTGGTAGCCAGTCCTAATCTTTAGTAAAAGCAATGAAGACTCCTGAGAACAAGTGGGCAGTTTCATTTGTCGTTTAGGACATTGAGTGATTTAATCTATTAGTAAAGACTGGATTTGATTCATATTGTATAACGACAATCAAAGCCATTTATTCTGACAGAATATTATGATCCATACATAATGTGATCATGGGTAACCCGTTTTAACCACAACAGTATGCACTCTCCCCATACAACTTGACCATGATACCTTTGCATCCTGTTTTTTTTTTTTTTTTTACCTCTATCGTTTATCTATCCTCTCGAGGCAGGTTTAATCATCTTCTGAAGAAGAGGCAGATTTTGATTTCCCCTGTCAGATCCAATGCTGGTGAAGCACTTGTGTCTGTGGGTAATTCTTTCTTCTTTTTTATGAAAATCAAAGAAGTCATCTCAACCATAAGGCTACATTTTGATCATATGACGTACCCTCTGCAAAGGAGATTCTCCTTACGTTTATATAACATACGTTTTGATCATGTGAAGAACCCTTTGTCAGGGAATCGCACCCTTTTGATTATTATGCACCTTTGTAAATTTGATGCTTCTTGTAACCCTTTTGTAAGAGCTGCAACCCCATCCCCTCCCATCATATACTCAGGAGCATGGTACAACGTTCTGCCTTACGTCTGCAGATCAGTGAGCTGGACGCGACCATTGCAGGACTGGAAAAGCAGGTGCGGGAGTCACGGAGACGTGTACCATCTGCCCGCCAGCTGGAGTCCCGCAGACTGGCTGCTCTAACCACCAATAAAGCTCTCCAAAACCGCATCCAGCAGGTACCTGTGGTAGCCATGGGTAATCGACTTATCAATGTTGGGTCGGTTTCGTTGATAAACTTTTCGCTGATTAACCAACTGACCAACTTGATTAGTTAAGATTCTAGAATTAACTAGTCAGTCTTGAATGTTAATCAACCCATCCGTGCAACTTATGGTCAGTAAAAGGAGAGGACGACAGGTGTTTAATTATGCTGCAGGCGTTCCTGGAAGAGGCTGGTGTAAGTGACTGAGGTTTACATGAACGTAGTATGTTCCTGGGTGAAGCTGGAAGGGTAGGGTGGTGTCCCTTCCCAGTCATCTGCCTTTTGACGAAAATCCTTCTTGGTAAAGTAGCTTCTGCTGGTTATTTTCGAGTTCCTTTTCCCCTTCACAAGTATGGTAGTGAGGCGGACTTTTCTGCCGCAGGCGACGGTACGCCTCAACGCTGTGCTGTCGGACAACCGGGTCCTCAGGTCCACACTCGAGAACCTCCTGAAGCAGCGCGACAAGTTTATATTACAGGTAACCTCACGACTATGGTGTTTACCTCTTAACTGTAAAGGAGGTGTCACTGGTGTATTATATCAGCAAATAAGTAATGATTACAATTTCATTTAAGAAATTTGATTTCACCATCTAATTATCATATCTGTCCCCTGTAGTCTGAAAAGAAGCGAGAACTAACTGACCTGACTTGACCTAACAGGCTCAGCGTCTGGAGAAGCAGCTGGCAGCAACAGTGAAAAAGAAGGGAGACATCATGGATCAGGTTACTAAAGCTTATTCTGAAAGGTAAGTCGATTGTTTTATCAAGTTCGTGTATTCTAACATAGGATTTCCTGATTATTAATCTTCTGATATCTTGGACAGCGTGACCCTAAGGGAGTGAGCCCGACCATCACTTGAGGTCAGAGGCTCTCCATTGGGTCACTAACTTCTAAGTCTCTCTGCCACACCATCCTACGAGCCCCTTTGCCACACCCAGAGTGTGTATATCCTTCCTTACATCATTGTTCCTTGTGATCCACAGACTGATAAACTGGGCCAGGAAACAGGGAACGCAGTAGGTACCCCTCACACAGGTCTCTACTAAAAGTTTATGCCTCCGTTCTCAGCACTGGCTAAACCTTCAGGTTCCCTGTTCTCCCATAACTCTTCATCCTACTTCCTCAGTCCATATAGGTAAATTCCATTACATTCCTAGATAAGCGAAGAAGGAAGCTCCTTGTTACCACCAAAGACGCAGGGGCAACCAGTTACCTTTTCTATTCCCTCGTGAACTGAATCCTGTCAGGAATGGTGCCAACAGTATCATATCATTCCCTGCACGAGAGGAACTCCAAGACAAAGAAATTCATCCTGGGGTTTTAAAATGTTGCTCCACTTGTATTCTAAACTCGTTTTAGGAGTAATGTGTACTCACATTTATGAGTTGGCTGAAGAGGTTTGGTCAGAGTGGCTGGTGAAAAATACTCTGCTTTCGCCTCTCATCAGTGGACCTACGCACGCGTATGCTCCTCTTGATACGTATCATTTTTCTCGTTTTGAAATATCTTATGATTGCTTCTCATTACAATGTCTTGAAAAATGCATTGCTTTATATTTTTTCGCTCGTGTTCTCCTGTCACCTTGAACAGTAAATCTCACTTGGCAGTCATTTCTTTGTCTGGACGTAAGAGTAGTTTCTGCATGAAATGTTGAATTGATGAGCCTCCATTATACGTAAACTTTTAAACCCAAGAGATTCTTCACTACAGTGAATCTCGGTATTCTTATGGTTCCAGGGATGAGGCACAGACCAAAATGCGGGCACTGAAGGAGCGGGCAGAGCGGGACGCCCAGCAGTACAGCCACGAACTGAAGAAGCTGCAGCGCGCGCTCGATCACCAGAACCACTTGAGGGCCTTTGTTGCCACAATCTCAGCTGGCGAGGACGACGACACCTCACAACGTCGGCCAGAAGGTACGGTGTCTATGAAGCTCAGAGGATCACAACTGCATAGCACTGATGTTCGTGATATTGTATTACTTCCATTTTATCTCTGCAAGCAACAGCTGAAAACAGCAATCTGTACGTCAATAATGTTAATAACAATCATAGGTTAAGTTTCCGTGAAATATGATGCGTTCTGAAAAGTTACAACTCTGTGTCATCATCAGGTCGAGGTAGATGTTCAAGGTTTATGATGCAACAGAGAAATAATTCTGAAACGCGATTTTCAGAGAAATATTTTTTTTACCTATCTTTTAAAAGGTTAATATGTAGGTTGATAATGTTAATATGTATGTGATCCACTTAATGTTATACTGGTGTCGCGAGGCAAGTGTCTGTTGGGATGTACCGAGTAGAGACGGTCTTATGAAGTTGAAGGAAAGATAAGACAAAGACAGGGTAGGGATTCATTCATACCTGTACAAGTACTTACTCCAGTGATCTTCCAGGAGACATAAATCCTTGGAGGATGTGTTGCATTGTGTGGAAGAGCTGTTGTCTGTCATGTCTAGTGATGTTGATGTGCACGTGCAGGTGAGGGGGGCGAGGCGCGGGGCCCAGAGCACACCCTGTCCACATACCGCGCCTCCGTGTCGCACCTCCGCGAGATGAGTGGCGAGGATTCTGTGGAGACTTTGGTCAGCAACTACCTCCAAGCTGAGAACGACAACTACACACTCTTCACCTACATTTCTGACCTCAACAATGAGGTAAGAATTAATACTGCCTAAGAATTCCAAAGCTTCTCTGACTCAAAAATCGCCATTGGAAAAGATCTTTTCTCAAGTACTTATTTCTCGGTACATACCACTATCTGTAAACTTAGTAACTGGCAGTAGCATCGTAGTGACTAAGATTACCACAACTATCTCATAACAGGTGACAAGTCTGACAGCAGAGGTACGCCGAGTGCGACAGCAAATCGAGGAGTCACGTGGATCGGCAGCCGAGAAGGGAAGAGACTCCCAAAAAACTGTCTGTAGCCTACAAGTAAGTACTATCACACGTGGAACATGTGTTAGTACTCCCAGAAACCATCTTCGTTTTGCAAGTACCACTCACGTGCTAAGCAAGGATGGGGAACTCCCAAAAGCCCTCTACCTAACTGCAGATATAATATTTTCAGTGATGTATTGTTGCAACTCTTAGGCCCTGAATGCAAAGTAACAATAGTATGGATGTGTTAGAAATGAATTGTCAGAGAACAATTAAGTGGTGAGAAGCTGATTGTGTACGAAAGAAATGTTAGAGTGGGTTATGTCAGCAAGCAGGCTGACCGATAGAGCTGACCAGAGTGAGCTGAAATGGTTTGGACATGTTGATAGGATGAGCGAAGAAAGACTAAGGATCTACGTACCAGAAGTGAGTGGCAGGGGAAGAGGGGAACTGAGATGTAACGGCGGAGTGAAGGAGGCTTGTGAGGTATTGGGTCTGAACAATTAGGAGGGTGTGATGCGTGTTTGGAATAGATGGAAATTATTCAATTTGGTTTACAGTGGGCGACGTGCTGTCATTGGGCTGAATTAAAGCATATAAAGCAATCAGAAGAAACCACGGAATAGTCTGTGGGGTTTAGCTGTGGGTGGTGGGCCCTGTGTCTGGTGCGTTATACATGACAACTAAAGTGGATGTGAAAAAATGAGGCCGTTGTTCAGCTGTTCCTGGTGCTACTTCCCTTAGGTAGGAAACATCGAATGAGTGTGAAAAAGTATTATCAAAAGGATGTACACTTAGAAAAGTAGTTTGCAGTAAGGAGGGTGCTCACTGTTCTAGGCTTGAAGGATTCATGTGGGGACACTGATAAACGAAGAGTTTGAGGCAGTAGTGTGCTTCGTGTCGTTTCATGTCCTGCTCCGGTCCACGTATCATTTCCTTACGATTCCAGTATATTAGAACATATTTACGCCGACGGCACTACAGGCTCTTTTATGTGGTTTTCAAACTGGCTGTGACGTAGAGAGGTTACACGAGGAGGGCTTCAGTCTCTACCCACGCCCGCTACCTTCTGTGACCTTCCTTGGCCTTTACGACCTTCACTGACCTCCAGTATTTGCTTTCCTCACACTTCCATTAGATTCTCTAGGAGCCAACCCTACAATTTTCTATGGTCAACCACCCCTGTACATCCTCTTAACCATTTTTTACTCCTTTTCCTACCTTTTCACACTCTCCCAGGGTCTATACTCCTGCCATTTCATATCTTTTTCACATTTATTCAAACGTACTGCTACCTTCACCGTCACCGGTAACTTACAGGCGAAAGTTGACAGCGGAGAGAATGCTGTACTGCTGCTGGAGAGGGAGCTGAGGCAGGCAGAGGACACGCTGACAGAGATGAAAACCTCTACCCAGGAGCTCTTTGATCTCCTTCAGTGTGATGCTCAACCCATTATTGCCATTGTTGGTAGGTACCATGAGTCTGCAAGTCTTGAATGATCTGTTTATTGTCAGCTGATGTATCTATAATGATACTCTGGGAAAGTGATATGAAAGAACCAAGACTAGGAGTGTGTATAAAAATTTATACCTGGACAAATGGCGCAGACATCTGATAGATACACCAGTTCAGATATGAAATATTAAGTTGAAAATAAAGATGATGACAAACATGGTTTTGATAGTTTTACAGTGACGGAGTATGTTTTGAGGAAGGAGTTGGCAAGGCGTAGAAAGATTATGTTGTGATGAATTTTATGGTGTGAGGAGAGGTTTTTTTGAGAGACAAGAGACAATGACGTAAGGAAGAAGTTTGTGCTGCGAAGGAGACGGATACATGAAAGGAATTCGTAATGAGATTCGTGGAAATAGTTTGTAGCGCGAGAGAGGAGAATGGGAGAGGAAGATTTTGATATAGAGTTGGGGTCTGGTATGAGAAAGAAATTTGTGAAGTAAAATGCATAGCGAATTTTAAAATGTCTCTCCACAACATATATTACTATACTGCTAAAGTGTAGGTACTCGAAGAATATGATGAATATGATAATGGATAGGTGAAAAATGATTGAGGTACTTTCATGACACGTTAGGTATACCTGAACCATTTTATAGGATTTGATTCATTGCGGATGGTTAATGCATGAATGGACGGTATGCTGACTATTATACTGGAAGCTTGGTAAGTTGCTGTATGAAAGATATTCCTTTATATTGCCCTAGAATGAACCTTATCCCCCTGTGTTTTCTTAGTCATGTCCGTGGCTGAGCTAACGTCTTGAACCGTACTCCTGCAGGTGGTGGAGAGATAACGAGCACCAGCGTGTCTGTATATTTGTCAGTAGTGGAACAGCGAGTGCATGAACTGCTGCAGCTGCGCCAATTCCTATTGGCTGAGGATTTGGCCCCAGCCAATGCCCTTGGGGAAGACGCTCCTCATGACGAGGCTACTGAAGGCAGGTCATCTTCAGCCTCATCAGCCAAGATCGTTGTCCCAATTGGAAAGCCACAGTAAGTAGTATGATATGACTCAAAACCTTTACCACAGATACGAAGCTGTCGGGGAATACACACGGTCTTTTAAAATGCCTCAAATGCATGTCATGTGTGGAAAACCAGATGTTCCTTTCATTTAAAAGATGTGAACGTGCAAAGCTAGAGGAATATAACTTATGAAAAGATATATGTATAAATAGTTGAATGAGAAATAAGAGTCATTTGTGTACATACCATAAAACATTACACATCTTTGTATGAAAAAATACATATAAATAGGTGAATGAGAAATAAGAATCATTTGTGTATATACCATAAAACATTACACATCCTTGTTCGAAAAACTGTACAGCACAGTATATCTGAAACGTGTGTGTGTGTGTGTGTGTGTGTGTAGATCCGCCAAGACAAAGCTAGGCACAGGCTCTTCTCAATAGACAGCCCGTTCTCGGATGTGCAATTATTAGCACATGTTGGGTATGTGTTATTTGGGTGCCATAGCAGACATATGGTGAGCTATGTGTGTTCTCAGGGTGTCATTACTGGCACAGGTCGGGTGTATGTTTCCGGGGTGCCATCACTGGCACAGGTCGGCCTTTGTGTAATTGTATTGTAGTGGAGTAGTGGGCTCTTTGAGGAGGATGAGTGAAGTGTAAGATGTGAGCCTGTAAATAGTGAATCTCTTATGCTACGTCGGAAATTAAATACTGAACACTTGTTGCATATAGTAGCTTTGTCCAGCAGACTGTGTATGGAGACTATAATATGATAACTGGCTGTGCTGAGCTAACTGTGAACTGAGAGGCTGTCTTGAAGTGACTTTGAACCGAGAAAATGTATTGCGTGGAATGTAGTCTAAGATACTATAATGAAACAATATTGTGATAAAAGGTTGTGCTAAGTGTGTTGGAAAGCTTACGTAGTTATACTGAAATGAACGGAGCTTACTATTAGTCTCTATCTAATAGGTTGCCACATACTCCACATGCTAATGACGAGGAATCCACGAACGGGGGACCACTCACACATGGAGACCTGCTTTCCAACATGCGCAAGCTTATTCCCGACACCGGCGACAACTGAATTGGCAAGCTTAATTCATCTTCAAGAACTAACTTAGCTAGTCTGGCTCACTGAAACTAAACTGAATCATTTTCGTGGTTCGAATATATTAACATTAATTAACTCTAAATTTCCATCGATATTTCTCCCTCTCTAACATTGCAGAGTAAACTATAATGCTGTTACTGTATTTCCTGAACATTAAACTATTACTGCAGCACAAAATCACTCATTATCCTTAGTTTCACTGCGAGGGTACAATGTACTACCTTAATCTCCCAGCAAGAGAAAGACATTCCATTATTTTTTTCGTATGTCCCTGTATTCTTAAACAGGGCTGATACCACGTTTGATGACTAGAATTCTGGTCACCACTACCCTAATAACTACCTTTTGATGGGAATGCAAGAGGAAACCGTGTTTTGGGAACTTGTATAAGTTTTTGCAATTTCTGCACATCTCAAAAGTTCTGCTGAATCTATTGAAGTCAACTGAAAATGCTAAAACTAATGAGATCATTTTCTGTATTTCACTTAATGTTGATAGGGTGACTGATGATTTCTTCGTGATTCAACAATCAACTTACAGCGTGTCAGTGCTAATAGGACCAAGGTTAGATGTCCCTTAGTGTTGACGGAGCTGTGGTACAATGAGACAGTCTTGAATATGTAGCTGAATTTTAAATCTAGAGATTTCAGTATGGTTATTAAGCCACTGATCAGTTGATAGCACAGTGCATGAAGACGCTGGAATGCGTGTCTCACGCATATTTTGAGACTACAGTTCTGGTGTTCTTAACAGTGTGGTCTGTGAAACTTTAAAAGATGACTTAGAAAATTAATAAAAGGCTGATCGAAAAAAAAAGAAACGAAAGAGGACACGGATTCAGAGAAATATCATGTCATACGAATATACAAGACTTCTATAACAAGATGAGTCACATCTTAGATCAGAGTTGTGGGTTGGCTATGTTCTTGGACTGCCATAAAGTGACGGTATACCACATCGGTGACGAAGTCGAGCTACCACTCCTGCAGGAATAAGGACAGACTTCATGGGATATATTTCCGTAGCGGGAGGGCGTAAAGGGCACAGCCAAGAGGAGCATCCTTGAAATGGGCTGGGTCACCTGGATGTATAAGTGGCGCGCCAAAGGACTCGATTTGGGCCCACTGCTAATCTTGGTTTGTGGATAATGGCTTGCCTGGTAAACTGGACTCTTACCCAAACGTGTTTACAAATCATACAAAAGTCACAAGAGAATTAAGAAATTGCGAAAATTGCATCAGCTTACAAGTGAACCTGAACAACCTCCAAAATCGGTCTGCCGAATGGACTATGAAATTCAATCCGATTAAGTGCAGGTTAATGAAGATGGCACACGGTGAAAGGTCTAGTTTGTTTCTAGCAGGAAACAAACTACAGGAATCTAAGCGTGACAGAGACCATTGCTTTAGGCAAGATAATCCCTTCTGCTGCATATTAGAACTGCTTAGGCAAACTCTGCTGTCGACTGTCTTTACTATAATCGATTTCTATTGACCACTGTATTCAGTGAAAAATATATCCTTTAGCCAAAGGGTTTGCTTTAAATCTGTTTACTCTTGGTTATATGCTATATGTTCGGCATTCCTTTGTTGCATTAGGTTAAAGGTTCGTTCTCAGCCTCAATGACGTTTGAAATGAATGATGTGTGTTGAGTAACACTCAGATGGTAATATGAGTCGTGAAAACCGTGTGCCGTAGACCCAGCTCAGGCTCGAGGGTTGCCATGTAGGATTATCACAGTTGCCGAACTTTCACCAGTTTCACGTCTGGATATTGGCAATGTAAACATGGTGAACCCAGGTAGCACCTTGGCTCCTCTCTACAAATAGCACACGATTATCTGAACATAACAGTTCTTATGTGTCTATCTCACGTATAAAGGTTGGTGTTATAATATTCCTTATATATGGTATGCGGGAATTTATTTGCTTTGTTGTAGTTTATGGTGTAAAGACTAAAACGAGATGAACCACGGTTGTACCCGAGTGGTGCTTGCAGAGGCAGTCGGGTTAACGTGATAAAGTTTAGTCACGTATGCACACACTGATTTCTAAGGCTTTCCAGGATATGGTCAAGATATACATTCCCTTGCCTGTTTTTCAGGTTAAAGTACCATCCTCTACACTCTGGTAGATGAGGGTTCGAAGTGGCTTGGAAGAGGAAAACATTTGAGACTACAATTAGAGATAGCCACGGCAGTCTTAAGTTAATTTTAAGTTGGGATATCACCAGTTCAACCTATCTCAAGTTAGACATAGGAAATAGTGACAACTAATCAACACATAATTTACAGGATTGAATTTTATTTTCTGAGATTAATGAAGACAATGATGGTAAGAGTTATGAATATCGGAAAATGTTGTGGGTTAATCAATGTTCATCACTTGCAAAAAGTCTAAAGGCTCCCTGAAAACCTTTCACTGATCTTGGCCCATCAAACTAGGCCCACCACGATTATATTTGTTAACAAATGGTGTAATACACAGCATTAGATTTGGAGGCAACATTTTGTTTTGTATTTGTTTCATTTCTAAAAGTATATTTTAGCTATATATCTGGATTGGCTTTAGGATATGGCTCTTCATGTTTCTAATGCTTTATATGTTTTGTTGTGATTACAGCTGAGATACCTTTCTTTTCTCTCGGATTGAATGATATTAAGTGGGGTAAAATTTTGCAGTTTATCTGAGAAATGTGGGGTTATTAGATGTAAAATGATACTTGTAAAAAGTAAACACAGCCCGTGAAACCTCATCTTACTTCCTTAGCAGTCACAATTTATGATGTTTTATATTCACCAATCCTTCATTTAAGGTGTCTAGATTCAGTGCAGCCATAGTATATATGTCTAAATAATGTAAAACATTTATTTTAGTAAAATAATAAATCTTGATGGCTGGGGTGGTTTGTTGAGTAAAGATTTCATAGGTTCTGTTGATTTTTTGCAATTTAAGGCATTCTTGACGAAATCCACAACCAACACTTTGTTGATCCATTGCACCCAGAAATCCTTAATAGCATTATTGGAAGTATATGGATGCATCGCAGATATAACTAGATGTCAGCTTGGAATTATCAAGAGATTCTCCATCTGTTTGCTGATGCAGGAAACGGTGATCAAGTATAATCAAGAAATAAAGAAATATGTCTGAATAATGAAAAACATTTATTTTAGTGAAATAATAAATCTTGATGGCTGGGGTGGTTTGTTGAGTAAAGTTTTCATAGGGTCTGTTGATTTTTCAATTTAAGGCATTCTTGACATAATCCACAACCAACAATTTGTCGATTCAGTGCACCCAGAAATCCTTAATAGCAATATTGGCAGTATATGGATGCATCACAGATATAAATTTAGATGTCAGCTTAGAATTATCAAGAGATTCTTCATCTGTTTGCAGATCCAGGAAATGGTGATCAAGTATAATGAAGAAATAAATAAAAATCCTCCCCTCTCATTTATAATTTTCCCAAAGAAGGAACAGAGAGGTGGGCCAAGTGAGGATATACCTTCTAAGGCTCACTCATCTGTTCTCAGCGCTACCTTGCTGGCGTGGGATGGGGCGAATATGTATGAAAAAAAAAATATATATATTTATTTATTTTACTTTATCATATTTAGTCACTGTCTTCTGTGTTAGCAAGGTAGCGCTAGGAAA
>JAUTXX010215483.1:0-14839 GCA_032273605.1 Panulirus laevicauda | reverse complement strand
AATATGATTGCTTATTCAGCCTCTATCAGTTTCTTATTGATGTTTTCATCTTGTTTAATAATTCTCTTATACTTCTGAGGTAGATTACGTATGAGCAGTAGAATTTCATTGCAGAGTTTGAACCAAAGTCAGGTGGAAATAAACAGTATAATTCTTCATAGGCATACAGTAACAACGTTTCGTAAAATGTTACATTTCAGTTATACCTAATGTAAAACATGATCCAGGTATATATAGAAAGATCAAGGATCAGAAGGAAAAATGAGATAAATGTGGTAGGCAACTCCTCCTTTGTATGACTACTAATGAAAGCTTGCAGCCTCATCATGGGCTGCATGGCAGCAGGAAATACTGCTACCTGACGTCATAACTTCTTCGTCCACTCTCACTAAGACTTGGCAAATGTCGAGCGCTTGTTACCACCAGAAGATCGTCTGCCTGCCGGTTCATACTAGGGGGATTTCTCCTTGATGTAAGATGTAAAGGCATCTGGAGTCGGATGAATGTTGGACACTTTCTTCAACATCATCACCGGGGCACACCATCGTTACAAGGATATAGTAATAACTAGGATACATTAGCATCACCAGGGGACACTATCATTACCCGAGCACACATCATCGTCACTAGAACACACCGTCATCACCAGGACACATTATCACGAGAACACACCATCATCACTAGGACTCACACCAGGGAACACCTTCATCATCAGGATGCAACATATTGACCAGGGCACACAGTCACCACCAGGGTCCATGGCACACCAGCAGCAACAACATACACCACCAGGGCACACTAGCAGCACCAGCATACATCACCAGGGTACACCATCACCAGGGCACACCAGCAGCACCAGCATACATCACCAGGGTACACCATCACCAGGGCACACCAGCATATATCAGCAGGGTACACCATCACCAGGGCACACCAGCGTACATCACCAGGGCACACCAACATACATCACCAGGGCACACCAGCAGATCACCAGTGTATACCATCACCAGGGCACACCAGCATATATCACCAGGCTACACCATCATCACCAGGGTTCATTGACATCGGGGCACACCTTCACTACCATGGCACACCATCATCATCGGGACACATCATCAGTATTCCAGTCACCATCAGGGCACATCATCACCCTTTTCCAGCGTCATTACCAGGACACGTCATCAGCAGAGCATACCTTCATCACTAGGGTACATCAATATTATCAGGGCATACTGTCACCAGGACATATCACCCCGGTCAAAGGTAATTATTTCTGTACCTTCATCTTCATCATTGCTTTGACAGGTGTAAGGTTTTAGCAGACTTCCTGCATGATGGTACACAACGAGCGAAAAGTCACCTTTCGCGAGACTATCATTGTGAGATGAATTTCTCGCTTCAGAGGAGTCTATCCTACTCCTGCAACTGAGTGTAGCGTAATGTTAAGGTCAAATGCTATCTATTTTATTGCAAAGATGCTTTTGACTTTAACCTTAGATGTCAGGTTGAAAGCATCTTCATCAAGTTTAGGGTGAAAAGAGTCGTTTTCTTTTATAGACTAACAAAAAGAAAGAAAGAAAATGCTCTCCATTTGAAGGGTGACGTTACAAATACCATGGAATACGAAAATCTAAAAATGCCACCATTTGCAAGTGCGTGCAGTTTTACTTCACTTTCATCATACCATTTAACACTACTGGCCTTTGACCTATAGATATTGAATCCAAAGCTGTATTCACTATACCTTCATTTACACTTTACTCTCGACATTACTGACCTTTCTCCTGACCCCCCTTAATAATGGGTCAAATACTGTCTTCAGTAGTGCACTCATGACTTCACTGGTCTTTTTCCTGACCGTAATAGATCAGGTCATAGACTATCTTCATTACAGTTCCATTTTCAATACACAGACACCGACACCATTACTGTTAACTCCTGCATTGTTATGTGTAACTCTTTGGTTGTTATGTTATTGGAAATATGCATTTTCATCAAAAATATATATATCTCGAAGAATCCGGGATTTTCCTTCAAATGGTCCATAAATTTCCTTAATTGCCTTGTCACGGACAGAATATACTTCTCATGCTATGGCTTCTGGTTCAGTATCCTCAGATCTCTGGTCCATCTTTTTGCTTCTGTTCTGTGCCTCTCTTCATCAACCCAGAACCTAACTCTAGTTCCTTCCCATTATCTCCTATATTCTATATACTTTGTGGTTTCAGGATGTTTTGCATGGCTCGTGGACCGAGAAGCATATTTAACTAGAGTGAAGAATAAATGACGAAAGGAGATTATCATTTTTGCCAAACACCATATTGTGCATGATTACAATGGTAATGACCTTACTATCACTATGACAGTTCCACATCAGCTGAGAATTGCCAACCTAATTGTCACATGACATTAAATGTTCTATACCCGTTGATGAATGGATGACTTTAGTCTGGGTTATACTATTGAAAGTATCAGAATTCCAATATATTAGTGATAATAATTCACATTTTTCGTATGGCACATATAAAACAAATTTTAAGAGTTAAAGTTGATATATGTTATCAATTGTCATGGGTTATAATGTGTGTAGGTCGGTAGCCCCCGAGTCACCAGTGTAAACAAGTTTCAAGGAGGAGGATACGTCTCTGGCAGACGAACTTTTGTATTTCAGTCTTTTCGGTATTTTACTGAAAAGAAATGAAGAAGAAGGTTTGTTGCCACTTATTGCATTGGCTTGAAATGTGAATATTTCTCAATATGATATTATTCTTTACCCCAAGAGAAGAGCGGTGGTGAAATCGTAATACACTTAGTGGCGGATGGGTATAGGCCCAACATATTTTTTGTCAAAGTTTAGCAGGGGCTTAGATAGTCTGGCCTTGAATTCCATTGTGGTATTGGCATCGGTGATCTATCAAAAAGCGAACGCGTGTGTTCTAGTTGATAGAATTTGGCGAAAGTGGTGCCAATGGTTTCCTTTCAATCTGTCGTGTTTCTATGAAATTAGGATGTTAAAGTACCAGTTTAGAGGCACCACTGAAATAACTCATAGATTTGAAAGAAATACATATGAGTTAATTGCATATGCTTAGTATTTATTTAGTTTAGGGGAACGTGATTTGGAGATTGTCATTTTATGCTACAGTGATGGATGATTGTAATAAGGGGGCCTTGATGGTCTGGAAAAATGTGAGGTTAAAAGTAAGGAAAACAAGGAAAAGAACCAGTTTAGAGGAACCACAAAAGTGTGGATCTGAATGAACAGCAAATTGGTGGATTTTCTACAGTGTACAGTGTTAAAGTGTTTAAGAGCACAGGATCATAATAATCCACACTGGGATTATATTCCATTGTGGGATAAATTCTATGACTGTTTGCCTGGAAAAAGGGTTTGCAGTTAGCCTTCAGTTGTTTAGCCTTTCCCTATGTTTTTTCATGGTGAAATATGCCAACAGTTTACTTTATTAATCTTTTAACTGGTAAACATTTAAAAGTTTTTGGTTATAGGACTTTCAATATTTATGGTGTTTTATTTCCTGTTTTAACAGGTATTGCTGATGGGTAAGAGTGGATCTGGGAAAACCAGTATGCGCTCGATTATTTTTGCCAACTACATTGCTCGAGACACCAGTCGGCTTGGAGCAACAAGTAAGTCTTTCTATCTTTACCTGTGCTGCACTACCAATGATACAACCTCACCAAAGGTGGCTTTTTAATCCTGATCAATCCTCACTAAGATCAGAGAGTTGTTCTCAGTATTTGATATTTTTAGTAGTTTTTAAACTCATCAGCATTGCCTAGGGCAACAGACTAATACTTTTCTTTGGCCTTCCAGACTGCTTTTATTCTCTGCGGTATTTTCTTACTTTGATTTGTTCAAGAAGATTGAGAAATTTAGTTTTTATCCTCAACCAGGAAGACCAAACCTTACTGTTAGCATTTCTAAATCAGTGTTTATGGATAAGAATGTTCAGTTTGATTTAAACAAAACATAAGGTAAGGATAGAAATCCCCATTTGGCTGTAGTTAGATCTCGAGACTTTTAATCTCTGTTACATTTGTCCTTTGTTACATTTGTCCTTTCTCCTTTATATCATCTTGGAAGTTTTGCTCAGAATCTCTGTAGGTAGTCCTATCTTCTGTGAAACCTTTCCTGCACTAGTAGAGCACCTGTTAATTTAAAGTTCATTTGGGGAGATCTCAGGGCATGTCTTAAATTGGCTTTCAGATCCATGTGGGAAAACTTCTTTCACTCACTAAACTACATAATAGAGCTGCAACACCCCTCATTTTATGTGGGTTTCCCTTTTTCCCAGTGAGGTCGCTGAGGTAGACCCTCTTGAACTATCAGTGTTCAGAAATTCTCTTTAACCCTATCTCTTCAAAGGAAGGTGCAGTGAGAAGACAGGCTGTTTAAGATCTTGTCACTCCTAACTTTAGAGTAGGCTTAGGGACTGGCTTTTCTTCTTACTTTTAAAGTAATAGCTTCTTACATGTAAGCTCAAACCAATTGAAGACAGAGCAGCCGATTTTAGGCAGTCAAACTGGTTCTACAAGCAATTTCTCCTCAGATCATTTCCTTGCCAGTCAGGGATTAACTCAGGGACTAATGAGACTTCTGGAAGAGTGACAAATGGGCATACCTAACGTTAAGAAAAGTCTACAGTAGAGATGGAATTCTCAGCTACTCCTGTCAAGGAAAATTTTAAGACAACTCGGATTCAACTTATATGGAATTACATCGTTAAGTATGAAAATAAGGACATCATAGTGCCTTTAATAGGAGAGAGTTTGATCATCCCATTTTTTCTGGACCCAGAACAAAGTAAAGAATAAAAGATTAAGGTAGGATTTGTCCAAGCCAAATGCTTAAATCCTGATGTGCAGGCTCTTTTGACCATCATAAAGAATCTCCATCAGACATTTAGTTTCACTCCAATGTGAGAAATTTTTAGGCTTTCACTTTCATGCTAAAGGTGCCATGGCAGTTCAAGGATATGCCCTTCTGCTTAAGAAGATTAGCTTCAAAAATTAAGAAAGTGAGAAAGTGCCAGACTAAACCCTCAAGTTTTGAAAACTTATCAAGAAGTGAGTTTTATTATAACCTATCCAGCTTAATTCTCCCTTAGAACTTTACATGGCTAGGGATAGATGGATATTCTCAGGCAAGTGTCTCTTTTTATCTTCTTAGAGACAGAACTCTGGATTGTACCTCACAATGGCGTTATAGTCCCAAACTTTGATGTCTCAAGATTACCTAGCACGTGCACCTCTTGGAAAGTTCATTTATGCAGCTCTGTGCAGTGACAATGAAGCTGCAGGCCCCAAAAATTACTTTCTAGGTAAACAGTTTCTTTTCTTGCAGTAAGCAGAGATCTAAGAATACTTCCCCAAGAAATTCTCATATCTTTATTTTGACAGACTTGCATAGTGATTCTCCAAAAGCAATGTCATGGAGAGCTTCGGGTTCTTCTCTGGTGGTCTGGGTTGACTTACTAAATCAAAGATAAAGCTTTCATTCTACAAGGGTTATAAAAAAAAAAGGGGAAGAGGACTATTGGCTCATTTGTTTTCATCTTTCAAAGTATCTTGAGTCAGGGTTTAGAATTTTTTTTTTGGCTAAAATAACTGTCACTGTGTGTTGCTTGATGAACAGAGGTTCATGCAAATCCCTCCCTCTCAAATATAAATGCCTAAAGCCCTATCTTTTTCATGCAAATTCTGCACAGCTGTTGTGTCAAAATCAAATTAAATAATCAGAATCTTTGTAAGTAGTTTTATGGTTAGGTTTGTACAAAACCCATATATATATTTGCTAAATGAAGTTCATTGTTTCACAGAATTACACAGAAAAATGTGTTTGGTCATGTAGGCTCCTTTCAGCCATAAGTCAGCAAGGATCCAGAAGTTGGTATTGTTTTTACAGCTAGGGCTGTCAGCAAGAGCCCATGATGTACATGGCCTTAGCTTTGACTCTTTTTAGGACTATCATGTTCTTGAGTTTTTTAAGTATGTAGCATTTGACACCTCTATCTTTTAATACCTGTGCTAAAGTATGGTTGATGTCTCGTGTGAGTCTGCTTCTAAGAATGAAATTCTTGAGCATTTTGTTCTTTAAATTTTTCTTGATACCTTCATATGGATATGTTCTCAGGGTGATTATCAGTGTTGCAAAAAATTGAAAACCATTTCTCAGCCATAGGCAGAGACTTATAAGCATCCCCATAATTTCCCATATCTTTTTGTCCTTTCTGTTTCAAAAAATGGTAATAGGCCTGAGGCACAGAAAGCAGTGGTTAGTGAGTTCTTGTCACATCACCACTGTGTCCTGATATCAGACCTGAGCAGGTTACTGTATTGTCACTGGTCTCTGTAGATCAGCATCCATTGGCCTCATAAGTATTATGGTGTCAAAGAGGGTCAATATTTTTGTGTTTGGTCAAGTAGCATTATAATCCCCCAACGAGCAGGTGCTCCATCAGATACTCATAGGACTCTGTCTATGGTAGAGAAATTGTATTTCATTCTTCGAAGCTTACATATTGATTTAGAACTGGCTGTTGAAAAGTTCTTAGAAGAGCAGAAGTGATTATACAAAATCATTGAAATACTGAACAATTGCACTCTTGTTCATTTCAGTTGATGTAGAGCATTCCCACGTACGTTTTCTGGGCAACCTAGTTTTAAACCTCTGGGATTGTGGAGGGTAAGTAAGAAACTTATTGTTAACAGTATTCTTGTTAGACATCTATCTGTTGCTTGGATGTCTTTTGAAAGAATTATTGGAACACACTTTATTAATAAAGAAATATTAAGGTGTCTCTGTTGGTGCTTGATACCACATAAACTTTGATTATAGCAGATGATCAGTTTTATAATGCACTTATAGGAATTTTTCACTCACAGGCAAGAAGCATTCATGGAGAACTACTTTGCTTCCCAGAGAGACAATATCTTCAGAAATGTTGAAGTACTCATTTATGTCTTTGATGTAGAGAGCAGAGAACTGGGTAAGTAAATACAGATTCTCAGAGGCCAAGCAACAGATCTTGTGGTTAGATGTTAGGGTGGCTGAAGAATTTATTTCTCTTATTTTGCTGGCTTGCTAGACTCAGTTTATTCAAGAATGATTAATTGAAATGGAAAAAGACACACTAGAGCTTCAGACCAGTGGAGATCCTCTGTTTCATGTTTCACCCAGAATGATTCCACTTTACCAGATGTTGGTACTCATCTTATTTGTTGGATAAGCATAGTAATGTATTATACTTCTTTATAAATCATAACTGTTGATAGCAGATTAGTTTACTCAAGCTGCCTATCAAAGTGCTTCAGTAAGAACATTTTCCTTCACTGTATGTCTCTCTGATAAATAACAGACAGTAGTGAGATCCATATGCTGATCCAACTAGACATGAACTTAAATCTTAACTCGGATATAAAGACATTAAATGATGTGCTTTTATATGTATTTTTACATTCCACTTTGCCAGAAAATGTGTTTATGGTTTAGGCTTTTTCACTCTAACCATCTCACCACCCAGTCAGGTGATCATTCATTCATAAATGATGAAGATTGGACAAGGCAATAGGTCATATGGTCTGGTGTCTATTTTGATACATACTCCTCTCTTTTGCATCATGTCTTGTGAAACCACAGCTCCCTATCCACATCCAGGCCACACTGACCTTTGCATGATTTACCACAGACATTTCACATGCCCTGGTTCAGTCCATTGACAGCACGTCGACCCTGGTATACCACATCGTTCCAATTCACTCTGCTTCTTGCATGCCTCTCATCCTCCTGTATGTTCAGGCCCCAATCACTCAAAATCTTTTTCACTCCATCCTTCCACCTCCAGTTTGGTCTCCTGCTTCTTGTTCCCTCCACCTCTGACACATATATACTCTTTTTCACTCTTACCTCACTCATTCTTTCCACATATTTAGACCATTTCAGCACACCGTCTTCTGCTCTCGCAACCACATTCTTTTTATTTCCATACAACTCTCTTACCTTTTCATTACTTACTCGATCAAACCATCTCACACCACATACTGTCCTCAGACATTTCATTTCCTCCACCCTCCTTTGTAGAACCCTATCTGTAGCCCATGCCTCACAACCATACAGTATTGTTGGTACTACTATTCCTTCAAACATACCCAGTTTTGCTTTCCGAGATAACGTCCTCTCGTTCCACACATTCTTCATTGCTCCCAGAACCTTCACCCCCCTTGCCCACCCTCTGACTCACTTCCACTTCCATGATTCCATTCACTGCTAAGTCTACTCCCATATATCAAAAACATTTCACTTCCTCCAATTTTTCTCCATTCAAACTTACCTCTCAATTAACTTGTCCCTTAACCCTACTGAACCTAATAACCTTGCTCTTATTCACATTTACTCTCAACTTTATCCTTTCACTTACTTTTCCAGTTGTCAAATAATACTTATTTTGTAGGCATCATATTTGTTGGTTCTTGATATTAAATGAAAATATAAGTTAAAGCAAGTCACTAGCTACAGTAATTGTCTAGTAGAAAAATTTATCAAATTTCAGTTCTGTTAAGAACCTCTGTACCTACAAAGTCTTTCCTATCTTGTCTTTAATGATTTTGTACTAAATTTCTCATAACTGAAAAATACACTTGATTATATTCTTGCATGATGACAGTCTCCGTGAAAAAAATCAAAGGTGATATTGAGACTAAAAACTATCTCTGAACAACTTAATCATGATCTGTTGCCTCCCTAAATTTTGCGCATGCAACCTACAGTTAGAAAATTAAAAACATTGTGTTTCAGTCTCATTATAAAATGCTAGGATTGTGACATATATGAGATCCTGTGATTAGGGAATTGGAAAGAAATTATTGTAATCTAGATAGAAAATCTGAATCAGACACAAATGCCTTATAAGTTCAAGTATGATCTGTGTAAAGGCTCCCATTTATATCATCTCTACAGAATTTGTGAGTCCTTTTTTTCGTTGTTAGGAGTGACTGAAAGGGATTTAAGAAGGTATCATGATTAAATCCGTTTTTAGCACGTAAAGTGTCCGCAAAAAGCATTGCCCAACCCCCTATATTTTCAAAGGCAATATGCTGCTAAGGTTTTATTATGGGTACAAGCATATGACACTCTAAGGTAAGGGTGAAATCCTTGTACATGTGGTCACTGAGGCGAGTGTTTCTAATGATGTAAGGACTAGCAACTCACCTTATTATGCCTCAGGCTATCTTTTGGGAAGGATGCTCTTTCTATGTTCTTCCTGGCTGCCACTTCATTTTGGGAATTTCTCCTCTGAGCACTGTGTTTCTTCAACCTGTACTTCAAGAGGATTGGCTTTGGCTTTCTAAGGAAAAAGCTCAAATTCTTGCCTGGAAACAAGAAAATGTGGATACATGTGATATCTCAAGGCTCACTGGGTGCTCAGAATGCACAATAAGATGGCTGCTTCCTGCAACACTCCATCAGTACCTCACCTCATTCAGGGAATCAAGACCATTTAGACCCAAATCATGAACATAGAATACATCAGGAACCTTGCCAATTCCTTTTCCACACATCTGTGGATGGTAATAAAGGCCAAAAGAGAGATGACAAAATACTAACATGAAGGTATGAAATTGCCTTTGAAAATATATGGGGGAGCTGACAAGACGTTTTGTGGACATTGTACAGTTGGGCTTGCTAAGCACTGTATCCTTATACACACATTTTTCTAAGAATGCAACCCCCCTAAAGTGAGGGGAAAATTTTAAGGCAGTAACTCTTGAACACCATCTTGCTTCTTGATTGAAAAGATATCATATAGAGATTCTGTCCATTATGACTGTACACATGTTCATGCTGCTTGACAAATGAATTTCGTACATTTGTATTCCCATTGACATTCAGTTCTTCATCACTTGACATTTCTCCAAATTCTAAAGCCTAGTATAAATTACCAAAATCACTCAGGCTGACTAGCCTTTTCTCATGGAATTCATCTTTTACTTATACCCCCAAGCAACCCTTCATACACCATTTAGCTCTTTGCAGATGTGCCTGATATGCCCCTTTTAACTTGTTACAGGTGATTAGGCAATATGAAATTGCCTTTCAGTGTCTTGAACACAGCACAATCTACAGTCCTTCATATCTTCACATATAACAAATTTCATTATTATATGTTTTTTCTTTTTTTTTTGGAATTTCAGAACAGAAGATGAGATTGGTGTGGAAGATCTTTCGGCAGTACACGTGCCACCAGATTTGGCTAACAAGTTTACTGCTCAGGATGAGGAGTACTTGGCAGGAGGATCATCAAATATGAATTCCATAACAGAGGAGCCAGAAAAATAAGCAAAATAAAATTTCATTCAAACCTAATGTTTTACTAATCTTTACATATGATACTTCACTGTGAAATATATATTTCAGACGAATTTGATAAATCAAATGGGAGTACACAAGAAAAACAGATAAACGAATGCCTGTTGGCCTATAACTTGTTTAACTATGGGCTTAACCATGAATTAGGGCTATTCTAGATAGATGATATGAGAGAACAGAAAGAGAGCTTCTCTCGGCCCTTTACTCCCTCTGGCAATAGCAGTTAGAAACAGAATGGATGAAAACTCCATTAACAATTTTCTGGTATTTGAGCCTGTATTCAGCTGTTATATATATAAACTTTTCCCTCAGTATGATCACAGCTCTTAAGTTAGATTATGTTTCAAAAAGGTTTTTATGATTTACATTTTCAAATTTATTCAGAATTTTTTAAATATGTAACAAAGTCCCCCAAGCAAAGCTCACCATAGTAGTGGCTAAAATAATGCCTGAACAACAGAGAAAGGGTAACAACACCTTAAGAGACGGAAATGGGTGGCATACAATCATATGTGTGAGTATGAATTTATTTTAGGTAACAGTAGGTTCGGTACTATGAGATGACTTTTTTGTGATAGCTAGGAGGGAGTCGCAAAGACAGCCACCTACCATGCAGAGTGAGGAAAAAAAAAGTTGAATAATCTTCTTAAGTTAGAAAAGTTTAGTTAGATACTTTAGGTTCACTATAACTATTTTCGTTTAGTGTTGCTCATTCTTTACTTGTATAGGATAGGTAAAGCTAGGATTGTTTGTCTTGATTATGATAAAATGTTGTCTTAGAAAAATCTAAAGTAGACTGTGGCAAGGATAGTAAATTATCAGCATATAGCTATCTAGCTTAAAATTTTATGTACAGTGTCACGAACTTTGAGTATGATGACGTAACCTTTGACCTAATTCCAAAGGATCAGATTTAAGGCTAGGCCATCATACAGAATGATCTTCCCATTATCTTAAATACTTTCACGAGCAAGTAGTTTTGTCATGTTTTCTGCATTAAATATTTAGGCTTGTTATCTTCTTCAATATTGTGTTCGTCATCACTTTCCAGGTTTTCATGAAATACAATAATACAAACTCCAAGATAAATAAAACTTTCAAACTTGTAAAAATCTCAATTAATTTCCCCTAATGATATACATGAAATAAAAAAGATGTAGATTACAGATTCTTTAAGTAATATAGATAGTTTTTTTGGAAGAGATGATACAGTTTATATGTATAAAAGGAGGATGTAAAATGTCATGATAATCCGGGAGGGCTGCAGACGAAACACTTGTTCGCTTTGTTGTATAAACACAAGATCGAGGAAGGTGAGGGAGGTTCGTGGAGGCGAGCGGCCAACCTGCCTCCCTACCCTAGAGATGCTACTACGGGTGCGGTGTTTGGGCCAGGCCACCATCCTCCTCGTGTTGGCCGCTTGCGTCATATTCATAATGGCCTGGAGGGACGTGAGGTCCCTGGTGCCTCTCCTGTCGCCAACATCATCGCCAGAGGCATTATTAAATCCCGGTAAACTGGTAGACGTGGGCTCAGGCAACACCGACCAGGCCTTCCCAGAGCAGGAGGTGGCTCCCTTGGACCCCCGGGAGAATGATTTACTCTATCGTCCTCCTCTGGACGTGGTGCTCATCTTCACCCACGCAAGAGAGAACTGGCCACTGCAGAACAAGCTTCGGGTGGCTGTCGGGTCCCTCCTGAGGGCTGCCTCAGCGCCCCTCCGCCTCCATTTGGTCACAGAGGAGGATGGCTTTCACACTGCTTCCGAGATTATCACTCAGGCTCAAGCTGCGAACCAGTTGGATTCAAGATACGTTAAGGTGAGTTCTTTCATCCACAAGACTTGCTGTTATCCTTGTCAAGATGAATGTAAAAGTACCAGTTTATTTAGTAATCATAACTACCTTTGCATATGGAATGACATTGCTCTACGTAGTATTACAGAGGTCAAATTATAGAATAAAAGCTGCAGACATGATTGGGAGTAATATATTTTATTCAGCTTTATCATCTATGATAGAAGTGAGGGTTGTGAAGATCAGAAAAAATTTTAATTGTACTGCTGTTAACAATGAAAGTTGAATGACTTTATTTTGCAATGCTGATATAGTTTTTAGAGAACATGCTAACACTCGTGGAACATAATTGTGTGAATTATCTTTCTTAAATGATAAAAGGTGACAGTAACGGGAAAGACTGGGGTCAATTTATATAAAAATAGGTAGTACACGTGTGAAATATCAACAGAAGCTTGTAAAAACATCATCTAATACTTAAAATGGGTGATTTATTGGAATGAGAGCATGTCTCTTAGGTTTTGGATCTTTGTTATGGATTTCTTGTTTCATCTGTAAAGAATTATTTGAGTGGCCTTTTATTTTTACCCATATATATTATCTCAATATCCAGTAACCCAATAATGGGAAGGTAATGAGGGAGAGAGTTGGCTAGTTTTGTGGGCTTTAGGCCCATTAACTGCCAGGGTCATTAAGGCTATCAGCATCGAGCTACATCCACCAACCAAATAATCTTGAACACCTTCACATGTTAGGGATACTTCAAAGATCACATACTGTCGCACTATGTATATGGCTCAAGAGGGAAAATGTGGGTTTAGATGCATCGCAGATATGTCCTGCTAAGTATGAAAATACTGAATGAAATCCCTAAACAAGCTATTGTAATTTTGAGTGGTTCACATATGTGTTGACAGGAGGTGCATATTTTGATATTCAGGAGAAACGTGTTTGTGGCTTAGTCCAATCCAGAACAGTTCCCTACTGAATCAGTAGATAGAAGGACTAAGCAACGTATAATGACTGAATAGAACACTTGTCTGCTTATCTAGAAACTAATGTCGACAATGAGACTGGTAGTCAGGGCTAGCATGTAGCATCAGCTGCAAAATTGAGCTACAAGGACAGTAAGGTAAATGTGTCAGTCCCTTGCCTGTAAATATCATAAATTTATGGATTTCCTTTTTTGAAAAATATGTAGACATAGTGAATAGGTATCAGTAAAGTGAATATGGTTGGTTAGGCTTCAATGTTAACTTAGATATGTGGGCTTTTGAACTCAAATAACATGCTGGATCAGAACAGAAGTATAGTATATCTTGGACCTAGATCACAGTGTCAGTTAGATGGTAACCTTCAGAATCAACATCAGGTATGCTTGAGTAAAGTTTGTAAAGAAACAGAAGTTTAGTTACATTAATTTGTTTGAAATAAACATGCCACTGTATTTTGTTTTATGTTGAAGGCTCCAGTCACAAACAAAAGTCCACATCAAACCTGGGTCTTAATGGAAATATAGAGAAAATTATGAAAGGGAAAAAGAAAAGACAATAGAAAGTATTTACTAATTTTGGAGGAAGTGAAAAACCTGTCTTTTAAAATGTGCCAGGTCATAGTTATTGGGAAAGACATGAAAAAGTTGAGAGTTCCAAAGTTCCTTCCTAGTTTTATCAAGTAGATTTTTTTTCCGGGCTGTTAATTGATATTATTATATCTTTGCATGTACATGTAGTGTCATCATTATCACTAAAGTTGAATATATACTAAAATGATAAACAATTGAGTTCATGCTGCAGTATGGCTTCTACATGTGTGCTTGCTTGCCTTATACTTTATTAGGAAATCTCATTATAGTTTTACAGGTTGTGTATCAGTTTTGAAACCATTTTATTTGTTTTTAAAGATTTGCACTTAAATTAGTCCAAAGTATATTCATTATCAATAAGTTACAGGAGGCTTGATATGCATTTTAGGCAAAAGAATATTTCAGGTGAATCACATCATGCCTTATGGACTTAACTCATTTAAATGCTTATTTTTTCAACTGTAGATTTTTTTTTTTACTCACACCACCTGCTGTAGCTACAGTGAGAAATTTGTTTGGATAAAGATACATAGAAGAGTATCCATACTTTTTTTTGTAAATTCAGCTGATTTTAATTTTTTTCTACTGGTTATTTCACATTTGTACTCCCTTATCCAAGGAACTGTGTTGATTTACCTATTTTACTTTCTTCTCTTGTGAGTTAAAACATTTCCTATAGGTGAATTTTGAACCAGTTCCTTCCAAAAATCTGAAATGATTGTAGATAAATCATTGTAAATGGCTGCAGAAAGTAGTGTGTAACAGCTATATTTATTACTGATTTTTTACACAGCTTGTTTATGTATCAGCTGATGACTTCATTCCTGAGATTGAAGATTCGGTAACAACGTTGCAAGATTTCTTTACCAGAAGAACAAATGCATATTATCGAGATGCACTGTTTTTCTTCTCCCTTCATTTGCATAAACTTCTTCCAGGACTTGATCGTGTTATCCTTATGGATATTGATATAAAGGTATGTTAGTATATTAAAATATCCCTGGGGATAGGGGAGAAAGAATACTTCCCACGTATTCCCTGCGTGTCGTAGAAGGCGACTAAAAGGGAAGG
>JAUTXX010215373.1:0-10326 GCA_032273605.1 Panulirus laevicauda | reverse complement strand
CCCCACCCCCCCCCCCCCCCCCCCCCCCCCGCCCCCCCCCCCCCCCCCAAAATCCCGTCTGGATTTTAGGAAATGTTCAAAAAGGGAAGGTTGTGGTGGATCTTAGTCGTTCGGTCACTTCGTCTAGTGTTCATGCGTCAATATCACCGCCGTCAGCAGCACCCCCACCACCCTCAGGAGTTCGCAGTGGACGGAGACCTTGTGGAGCCTCAGTACCTGCGCAGCCTGATAGGTGTCCCACTTAACGATTCACCTAATGTTAATGTTGCTATTGATGTTGCCATCGCGATGCTGATGTTGTACAGGCCGAGTCTTCGACATGGTTGATGAAAATAGTGACATAAGCGATATGGTGTTCTTTCAGCTCTAATACATGACCATAACCTTTGTTTCTACCAATGCTGGAACCTTATCTTTGCCGTCAAGAACACTGAGGATGGATGCACAGAGAGATGGCGGCAGTGATGGATATATATATATACCATAATGGATGACAGATAGTTGTAAAAATTTATCGTTGGTTTCATTCTTACAACTCGACCATTAAAATCAAAATTTGTCTACTATTGTTGCTGGCGTTTTCACATCCTCACACGACAGCCGTCACTGGTGTCCCCTCGACAGCTGTCTGATGCATTGTGAAAAAAATATATATTGATCGCTGGGCGGATGAGGTCAGGAGCTGGGGTTGACCTTGATCTAGAGATAAACTTTCTTTTAAACTCAAAATTGACTTTTATTTAAAAAGAAAACAGCTTTAAAGGCCGTGTTACTGCTGATCTTGCTGTTAGAACGTGATATAAATAGATTTGCCACATTTAACCCCTCGACGGTTAAGTAGAAGACACAAGGTCTTTAATTGATACTTACGTTAAGCAGGAACGTAGAATGATGTCGATGTTTTATGATAATTGTCAGACGGAAGTTTAAATGCGTTTTAATTAGTAGTGTTGAAGCCGTAAGGTGCTAGGGGAGGGTGTGGGAGTGTCTGTAATAACAAGGCGGACCCTCGCGGAACACACACACACACACACATCACTTTACCCCACCCCACCCCAACTTCACCACACCCACCCACCCCAAAACTCCAGTCCTCCGCGACACCACACCACTTCCACAGCTACTGACCTGAAGTCTCGCTTCACCTCCGTCACTTTAAGTTTATGCAAGTTATTCTCTGAGCTTTGAAAGTGATGACGAACAAAAAAAGTGTGCAATTTATGTTGTTGGAAACTGCAAGCACAGTGGAAGGCCACGGGAGATACTGTTGGTAGTCTGGTTAGGCAGGCACAGCAGTCAGAATCATACAACTTAGGACGTACTAATGAGAATCTCTCTCGCTCTCGCTCTCTGTTGGTGCTGTGATGTAAATTAAGAGTTCTATTCACGCGAAAGGAAAACTGAACTCCGTCAGAATCCAAGTATACCCTCATCTGGTACAGGTGGACCTGATAGTACTGCTCTCCATATAGTATTCGGACTCTCTTGGTCCGTTTTCGTCTTATAACTGTGACACTTTTGATGTTTTGTTCACTGGTTTACTTGACCCATCGGTGGACGTCTGATAATTTCAACAATGAGCAGCACCTCTGTCCCCAGGATAATGGAGTTGTGGTTCCCTTCATTCAGTGCATGAGTATTGCCGATCTCCCTCCCTCTCATACCCAGCCTCGTTTTCTGAAGTCACGATTTGATTGAGGAAATGTAAACACAAAAAAGTAAGGTGAGCGCCTCGTGCTAGTCTTGTCATTGCGGCCAAATATCGTCGCAGGTACTTGTAGGTAGGTACTCCTCTCTCTACCCTCAGAAGAGATTTGAGTTTCTCCTATGCTCAATTTGAGACGCTTAACCTCCCAGGTCAGAGATCTGATCCTCCACACCTCCCAGGACAGATGACATTTTTTTTTCCCAAAAGCAAAGTCAGGTCTCGTTCTCCTCCATCCCAAACGTTGGTATAAAGTAGGGCCATCTGTCCTCCCATGGTGTGTTTGAGTATTTTCTCCCGACTGAGCATATCTGGGTGTCCTTAGAAACACACTGACGTTCTTTCTATTTATCTTCGTCGCCTCGTTCCCTATGGACGCCTCCCACTGGGAGTGACGGTTACGGCAGAAAAGCCTCCAGTCTGCCTTATCCAAACACGCCTCCCTAACTGCCTCCATCCCCCTTACGCCTTCCCGGGTCCATTTCCCAGTATACTCTCACACTTTTTTCTTCCCAGGATACCAGCTGTCTTCTCTCTTTTCTTTTTCTTTCCTCTTCGCTCCTAATTATTTTCCTTATCAGTATATCGCCCCACATCCTTTCCACCGGACTAAACTGAAATGAATTCAATTTCGTGACACCATTCCCTATGTCCCTGACATTCCACGCGTGTGTGCTCTCTTCCACCTACAAACACCCCTTTGATAACTTGTATCGGAGCCTTGAATCTTAGAGCTGTCTTTTCTGTTGCACGTCTGTTTCCCACCCTTGGGATAGGGTTGGCTATACTATGCCGTCCCTCAGCCGCCCAAACTACCTTTTTTGTTGGTGAGTCTCATTTGTTTTTCTTTTAAGAAACCTTTTCAGTGATCCAGGAACCTTTCTCCCTTGACCAACCGTCCCCATTATTTCTCCTTCCTGCCATGTCCTCATAGTGCTTAACCCATATACTTCAATTCCCTTACGTCTTCCACTATTTCACCACCCATCCCTAAGCAGCAATTCGGCTCACCCCATTCATTCATACTGCATGGTATTGCAAAATCGTCCGCTTTCATTGTCTTTCCCTACAGAAAGCATCAACTTACTAACGTTCGCCTTCAGAGTCTTTTTCGAAACGCTGAAAAATCCGTCACCTGTAGTTCTCTACACTTCCCCCAGCACCACCGAATCATCAGCACATATAGGCTGTTTACAGTCTCCACGTCATTCCTTCCAACTTGTGCTCTGTGTACCCCATCAACTTCAAAAAAAAATCGAGGACTGTGTTCTAGCTGAAGGTAAGGCACGTCCCTCAGCTGGGCCTCGTCTCCTGCGTTTCAGTAGGTGTGGACTCTCCCTGCTCGACTTCGACTTATCTCTCAGCAGGTTTTCCCCTTTTCCCTTCCCATGTCTTTGGCAGTCAGGTCCCCTTCCTCACACTTGTCAGCTAACCTCCTCACTCCACACACACACAGTATAAGGGAAGTTTCCTTTGACAGTTTACCTCCTCACTCCACACACACACACAGTTTGAGGGAAGTTTCCTTTGACAGTTTATTTTCTCCCCGACAACTTTCTTTCGAACTTTTAGTGACGTTGGAGGACTGAGGGACCGAGTCAGTGTGTGTGGTTCACCACGATGTTTACCAAATCGAAATATTTTGGTCATCCTACCCGGGATGACCACACTGCGTTATACACTGTGCTTTACACAACCACACTACAAAACAGAATGTGCTTTACACAACCATGGTGTCTTGATTCCACGTATATGTTTAGAAATTTCATGCCCGAAAATGTGCAGATGTAATTAAGTCGTGCAGTGACTGATTATGTAATATTTACCTGCCTTGTCAACAACAGGTAATTAGCAGCTTGAGATGACTTTTGTGGAAAACCTTGTTTTCTGAATATTGGGCAAAAAGACTCGTACATTTTATTAGAGGCATTGTAGACAACCATCCAAAGCCACAGAGAATTTTATTTTACAGAGTAATACCTTCTCTTTTGGACGACTGAAAACTGAATTTACACACCTCTAACACCACTCATAAAGTAACATGTCACTTATAGGTTTGGTGAGAACTGCAGTTAAAGGGCATCGTTGACATAATAGTTTACCTAAAAATTTGTATACATTCAATTTTGATGTTATCAGCTTTCGAGTGTGTATGAATTAACCAATAAGAGGGATAAAGATACACAAAAATGTAAAAATATTTTATTAAATACATACAAATCATCTGCCAGTCTGCACTCAATATATATATTACTCAGTGGGAAACGCTGAGCACAATTTTACTCATATGACGTCAGTAGGTCTGATTGCAGGTTACCTGCGGCCACAGTGTCGGTGGTCGTTACTCCACCTTGATGAACACTGGTGAGCCGAACCATCACACGAAGGATCTCATTCACTGGTCCTAAAGCCACAGCAACTCTTGGGTCTTGTTCCTCCAGACGTCCTCTTGCTTGACCAGGTGTTTGTCTTATCTCCGGTATCTTGTCACGTTTCGTTATCCGCAGGCGCTCCCACTCCCACACATCTATTACTAAGGGCACCTTATGGGTACTTTGGGCATGGGGTATCCCTCCCACGGCCTTGCCCGTGCACACACGCCCCTGACACACCGCAGGAGAGCGTGTGGGCAGGCAGGCAGTGGCGACACCCTCTCTGCGGCTTGCCCGTCACCGGCCCTCTGACTAGAAGCTCCAGTCACAGATACTGGTCGCTGCTCCCCCGCTCTAGAAACACTAAATAACATATCACAAAGCTTTGTACATTCAACAAAAAAAAAAAATATATCGATTATAACAAAAACTAAAAGCAAAACGGAAGGGAATGGATAAAATATTGCGTAATCAATCCTCCTATGAACACCGTAGGGGCGTGGCAAAGCCTTGGAAGAAACCAGATGAAACTTATTGGAGAACTGGAGCCTTCCAGTCGACACCGTCGGCCGAAGTGATGCCGTACCATGACAGACGACAACCCCCTGTGCCGGAAGCCCAGGTCCATCAGCACCGTGGCCCGGCGGAGTAGTGGTGGTGCAGAGGAGCTCCAGTCTCGTCAGCACCGTGGCCTGGAGTGGTGGTATGTACCATGGCAGTGTACCGTGGCAGCCCCTGGGCCGAAGAGCTCCAGGTCCATCAGCACCTTGGGCAGCAACAGCAGCAGCAGCTCAGTGCGGCGGCGCCTCACCCAGCACTGGCAGTGTCTGCAACACAACACAGTGGCTCAGTTATCCGGTAATAAACATCTCAAGGTTAACGAATACACATGGTTTGTTTTAAAGACAGTGGGGCAGAGAACTAGCCGCTAATGACCATTTCAGATAGTGAGTTACCTTCGTCTCTTGGCAAAGGCCATGACGATCCAGTCTGGTGTATTCTCGTCCTGAGCGAGGTCGTAGTGTGTTGACGGACGACCGAGCCAGAAGCCTGGGGAGGAAGGGGGAATGACAATATAAATTCGGGGAATTTGTTAATGGAAGATGGAAAGTAGTGAAGGGCAAGTAAGTCTAGGAAAGGAAGGGATGCGAGAATACAAGAACCGCTCCCGAACTACCATCATCCTTTCCGTTCATTTTCACTTTCGTGTCTCCTGTTTGCTTCCCCTCCCACGAAGGCAAGAGAAGATAAAATACTGAAGAAGGGAAAGCAAGAAAGATGTAACTGGGGTGGAGTAAACAAGAAAATATTGGAGGTGAAAGAATCTAGAAATTTGATGCCTCCCTGATCCTCAAGTATCTAGTGCCAAAGTAATACGTCCATTTTTCGCTTCTTATTGCAACTTTTCAATTATCAATGACATGTGCAGTTCCGAGTAAAGTAATACAGTATTTTCAACTTGTGTACATCAAGATCTGTGATAGTTGGGTATATTTTCATCTCGACTTTTTTTTTATGCTTAGACGACACAGGCAACTGATTTCCCCCATTAGGACCATCATCTCATTAAGGCTAAATATATATACTTTAGCCTAAGCCAGGTACCCATTTTATCGACCAATCCCTTGGGGAAAGGGGACCAGCTGCCGCTACCACGATTCAAACCCATGCGAAGTCGACCCATAGCTAGGCAACGCGAACCGCTACAAACACGGAGGTCCATTTTGATATGGAAATTTGAGCGGCATCCTCTCAGTTTTCCACCATCAACTCGTCAGGGAGATGGGTGCTCCCTCGCCCCGTGTAGACATAGAAATCTACTCACCGGTCGTGGTCGGAGGATGAGTGTGAGGAGGACAGACTGAGGGTATCGAGGTAGTCGCTCATGTCGGAGGCCCCGGACGAGGTGGACTTGGCATCACCACTGCCGCTGCCGCTGCTGCTCCCTCCGCCGCCGCCGCCACCACCACCGCCGCTCACACCGCCCACGCCTCCGAGTTCCTGACACGACGCAGCCACACCTGTAATAACACACGTCCAACGGCATTAACTCCAAATATGGGGACGGCGGCCCGTCATCCGACCAGTCTCTGTGGCAACCCTCATCAGACCTAGTAGGAAACCATTTCCTGTCATAACTTTCCGATAAAATTTCCGCGGCAGTATGTTCCCTCTATACTACCTGCCGGCAGTTGAGACGGAGGGAGAGGTGGATGGAGAGATGCCCTCTGCTTTACAATCCAGTTTTTACCATGATTCGAAGACGCAGGCAACAGAAAGCACCATTACCAACCATCTTATCTTTTATAATCTATCCTTCCCATGTATTCTAAAGAAAAAGGAATGTATCTATAAAATCCACACAATACATATTAATAAGCCAGCATTTTGTGTCCGAACTTCGTCTGCGAGCCCCTTCTTCCGTTCCGTTAATCTGGGCAGCGTCTTTATGTTGAAATTAGCTTCGCTAAGCCCAAGTAGACTTTTATGCAAAATTCCCCATACCAGCCTCATACCATTAACTGCTACACACCTACTGATTAAATCTGCAATGCTAAACCCATAGTTACAAAAAAAGGGACTCCGTACAGCATCCAGAACTAACGAACCCATCATCCACAACACAGCGGAAGCTTAGCCAATCCAGAAGACGTGTTCAATGTTGAAACCTTTCACGTGATTTACAAAACCTGAAGAAGAAAAATAGTTTTCGTCAAAAGTCAACTGAACAACCATAAACCATCACTGCGACCCCCCCAGTGACAACAACAACGTACTACTAGTTGCACCATAACTAACAGGAACAACCTAAGGCAATTATACCACCCTGAAACGTCCAGGCTTCATGTACAGAACTAATATGGCACCACAGCGAGGGAGTGATTGGTGCCGGTGACTCCCATGCTCATCCTGTGAGCGGTAGCGCAAAAGCATTACAAGAGGTCACATGATATGAGGAACTTGACACAACAAACCAGGATTATAAGATTGAGTTGAGGATTATACCAACAAACGGACATATGAATACAAGCAGGATTCTGCTTCATCTTCATACCAGAGTTACTACTTCAGTATTGGTAACGAATGACTTCGTCCTTTCAAAACAGACCATGATCTAGTACAGCATATGACTGGGAAATAAAACTGCAGGACTAACAAGATGATTTGGCCTCGACAGATTTTGCCACTAGCTTCCAATATGAGCAGAGGATTCGTGAAACTATTAACCTCGTCAAGTCTCGTCAAAGTCCAACCAGATTTAGAAAAGCTTTATTATAAAGAATGGAAATTAAAGTTTCGTACACTGGCACATGTTGATGCAGGATGCGTGATTTGGCTTCTCCCCTCACATACCCAAAGCTTATGAATCCTCTGTAAAGCCTACAAGATGTATAGCTTACGAAAACGAACAGACGGGCAAAAGCCAATAAACAAACAGAAGACTAATTGCTTGATTAAATCATCTTCCCTCTCTCCGAACCTGGTTATTGGTGACACTATAGTGAGCACAAAAATGCGAAACTTACCTGTGTGTGTGGTGGCGGTGTTGCTGGTGGGGTGGTGGGGTCGTCGAGAGCGGGGCAAAGAGGCATGGAGACAATGGGAGGTTAGCAACCGATCTACAGCCCTCGGGGACTCGTACACGCCGGAGTCGCTGCTGGAGGCAGAGTCTCGATTGGCCGCAGACTTGCCAGGTACTGAAGATGAGCGCCGTAGTACGCATATTCCCTCTCCCACCAGGTCTCTGGCGGTGATGGAGACTACATCCGGCCTGGGGCTGACCTCCACGTCCGTGCACACACTGTGGTCGGTCACACCGTCCGTGTCCACACTGTCGTGCCGCAGGTCACACCCACTGTCCGTTGCAGCTTCGGAATTGAGGCGATTATCTCGTCTTCGCAGTGAGGAACTGATGGTCTGTCGGTGGGTTGGCGTGGCCGTAGGAGTGGTGGCCGGCGATGATGGCCAAGGCTCTCGAGGCCTGGAATCCGCAGAAGTCGAGCGTCGGGGCGCTGTAGAGACGGTCCGATGACTGGGTGCCACGGACTGCGAGCGGCCGTACCGGCTCTCCGTGATGCTCAAAGACCGACTTCGGTCCTTGACGGGGGTAGTGGTGGTGGTCTTAGCCTCGTCCTTTTCTGCCGTAAGTGACTCGCAAGGCACGAGAGCGGCGGCGGGCAGCGTGGGCCCCATGGGGAGGTAGTGTGGGTCGGAGGGCAGCCGGGGAGTCATGGCCATGTAATGGTTCTCACTGTCACCGTCCAAGCCGCCTGTGGAAGCTGCTGGTGCGCACTCTAGTGTGGCAGGCGAGGTAGGCGATTGGTGAGGGGCAGCTGGGCTACCCTGTGACTGTGGTGGTACCGAACTGCTACTGCTACTGCTGGTGGTGAGGGTCGTCGTACAGGGCTGGCATACGGCGGGATGAGTGCAGGTGGTGAGCGTGGAAGATGGTTGGGTGTGAACAGGAGCACCTGCCTGTGCGGAACTTGTGGCAGTCTTGAGATCCCGTACGTTCTCGTAAAGCGCAAGACTGGCAGCAAACTCCAAGTTGGCGTAATTAGCGTTTGAGTTGGGGATGACTTCTGTACGGCGAGGTGGGGGTGTTGGGGGTGGGGTTGGGGGAGGTGTCGGTGCTCGAGGCTTGCCCGTCTTCTTCCTCTTGTTGACGACAGCATATAGCGCCACAGTCTCTTGTGGCTGCGATGACTGATTGTTGTGAGGCGGTGTTGGTGGCGGGTGTCGCATGATGGTGCCGGTGTTGGCATCCACCACCGGCATTCGGCCCTGCCCATCCACCCGCAGTTGTTCAGATGTAGTGTCTCCATCTTCTTTGCGGCCACAAACCAGTGATCCAGCCCAGCCCAGGACCTGGCCGCAGCTGGGTGCGGCAGACACCAAGCCACCCTCGCACCACACACCTGACGAAGTAGGAATACTATCGGTAGCCTCCCCTGCCTGGCCAGCGGTCTCGTGTGCTAAGGATGTTCCCGTGTCGCACATGATCAAGCGTCGAGGGGTGTCGTAGTGGGATACGGCGGCGGGCATCCTCGGCGGAGGAGGGACGTCGTAGTTGTCAAGTGGATTAAGGGCCACGCGAGGCGGGTTGCTGACGCTGTGGCCGCTGCTGTCTGGCTGCTGTTGCTGCTGGGTGTTCTGGGGATGCTGGGTAAGACAGCAGGGTTGGACTCCCGGGTGGTGGATATGACCTAGAGGGCGCGGGTGGTCGTAGAGAGATTCCGGTGTAGGCGAAGGAGCAGCTACGCCCTCCCACGACCCCCGCGCCCATGTGGATGCCCACCAGTTGTTCTCGTCTCCATCATGTCCGCACATATGTGGCCCCGAGCTGCTGACTGTGGAGCAACCCACCACCGACTGACTCTGGCAGGAGGCGCGCCGGCTCCAAGGTGGCCAAGCGACGGAGTGGGCGTCGGTGTAATGGGAGTCACTGTGGTCTGGGATGGTGTCGCGCGGAGACGTGGCCGTCGCTGTGGCTTCTGACGCTGCCAGAGAGACAGTGTCGCTACTCAGGTCCATCACGCTCACCTCCCGCAGCCAGGACACCTCCGAGCGGCTTTCTGCTCGTGATCCTGTGTCAAGTACACGAGACACGCTTTACTGGAGCGGCCTGTACAATACTGTCTCATGGCATAGTATGATGCCGTCACCAGCATGTTGCTAATGATGGTAGACGTTAATGTTAAAACACTAGTGTCTAATGAATGTACAATTATCAGCAAGAGGATACAAACATCTGAACACAGAGGAAAAAAATATATAAGGTGACTGGTGTCACGCTACTAGAAAAAAAAAATGCATTATTGTCCTTACCTGTGGCGGTGGCTGGTCTGTTTCTGGGTAGGGCCAGGAGGCCGCGGGCGGCCTGGTCGATGGCGTGGGTGAGGGCGTGTGGCGCGTCAGACAGAGCGACGTGCACGCCCGCCCACCGGCCGCACCTGGATCCACCCTCCCACACCACGCGGCCGTCTACCACACCGTACCGTCTACAACATAAGGAATGATGAACAGCTGGGTTGACTGTGGGCCGACTGCCGTACGATATCACGCCACTATTGTATTCCTAAAGTATATTTGCTTAAGTTTCCACAATGTCAATATACCTAAACTGTTATGGATACCCTAAAATTCGCTGGAATAAGGTACTAGAAGGGAAGTGATGAGAGTCTGGAATTACCTTAGGTCGTGTGTGGACCAGGCGGCCAGGAGGCGCGGAGGAGTGCCATTGGTCAA
>JAUTXX010215262.1:0-14839 GCA_032273605.1 Panulirus laevicauda | reverse complement strand
GGCCAACCCTATGAGGAAGTTCCAGTTGGAACAGACATCAGAGATATAGATAGATTGTAAAGTGCAGAAGCAAATGAATTTTTGAGAAAAATTAACATGTAGTCAAAAGAATAAATAAATCATAGTACAGCCTTCAGATACAGAAATAATGGCAGATTGCTTATTATGGTAATAAAACAGTAGTTCTGTATCCTTGAGGAGGGTGAGTTGTCTTGATAAAGTATTTTTTTTATGAATGTTGCAAAACATTTGCTGTACTGGATATGATAAAGAACATTCATTGTATGGCCAAAGATTCAGACACTTTTGTAAACAACATCTCTGCATGCAATTATCTGCTTTTCAAATAATTCTATATTAAAAAATTCACATCCTGAAGAGTACAAATTTAAAACACACCCTTCAGACAAGAAATAAAAGCTTTTAAAGCATTTTTCCTAAGTGAAGCCTTGTATAATCAGTAATCTACTGGAGGCTGTAAGCTTTCTTTCTCACAAATCATTTTATATTGTACCAATACCCACTACCATTTGTACAAAGCTAACTCAAATATGTTAAAACATTCAAGTCACTGTTGAGGAAGCATATTTGAAATGCTAATTTCTTTGATATTAACAAGTAAAATAATTAATTCTGAAAACTTAATAAACAATGTATCATGAATACAAATGAAAGTTGGACATATAAAGAAGAAAGTTTTCACAACTGTGACATTAAAAACTATTAATGAGATGTACCATTCCATAGAATAAATGCACAATAGTACCATCTTAAATCTGGACATGGTAGAAAGGTATCCCTTTCTTTAAACTTGTTTGTCATTTCCCACATAGCAAGGCAGTACTAAGAAAAAAGAGAGAAACAGCCCATTTGCTCAAGTCCACTCTCTATTTGTCATGTATGATGCACAGAAACCAGATTCCCCCTATCCAAAGACAAAACCCCACAGATATTTCTGTGGTTTCCCTAACCACTTAATAGGCCCTGTTAAGCCCACAGACAACACATCACTCCCCATGTATCGTACCATTCCAGCACACTTTATTCCATGTATGTCTCACACCCTCCTGCATGTTAAAGCTTCAATCACTCAAAGTATCTTTTACTCCATCCATCCCCTCCTCCCTCTTGCCTCTACTTCTGACATGTATACCTTGTACCTTCTTGGTTAGCCTCTCCTTACTCATACTCTCGTATCTGAACAATTTCAACAAGCTGTCTTGAGATCTCTCATACATACTCATCATATTACCACATCTCTATCATTTCCTGTTCAATCAACTCTCTTCACACCAAATATTGTCCACAAACATTTCCAACATATCCACTCTCCACCAGTTTTTAACGAAGGCCAGTGACCTGCAGCCATGCAACACCACTGAGAGTATTATACCAGTAAACAGAACCATCTTTATCCTCTATATATCAGCCAAACCAGCAAAAAGCACTTAACATAAGGACAAACAAAAGAATATAACTCGAGCTTCTTCTATAGGTTGCTGATCTCGTAAGGAAAAGAAATGTGCAGACAAAACCATTCACCATCAAAAGATACCATGGAACAAAACCAAACTCAAAGATACACCATAACCAATCTAATCACTGAAAAGCAAACTACTGATGAACACCATTCCTTAACACAATCAACCTCGGCAACAAACTCTGCCAAAGAGAAAGAAAATTTACATCTACGCATCAAACACTTTAAACCCAGACCAACAGCATCCCTGCTCCCAAAGAAAGACAACTCAATAATAAGCATGGGCCAACTACACCTTCAAACAAGAGCAGGCTTAAAAAAGATGAAAAACATTCACTCTGAGACAACTGCACACCTACACTTCAACCCTGATAGACATTATGCAATCTGTATCCTCCCATAACCCTGAAGGGCCTACCAATCCCACTCGATAAAACTCAGCCATACAAGATCACATATGGCACATGATATTCACTCACCATACCAAATACAAAAATCAAACACCTGCACAATAAAAAATACTTCCAATACAATCTTACCAATATTCTAAGCATTCAAATGTTTACAACAGCAATACACCTCTTCCTGCCAAACCACCTTGTAACCAACCCCTTAAACAAAAAGATATCACTGCACTTTTTGACTTGATCCTGCCTGTTGGATGTGGCTAACTTTCTAGGTACTGCAGGAGCCCCATAAAATATGATCTATAAACCACTGGCAGGAAGATAAAGGAATATTTTAAACTAGGTTTAAAATAAAATAAAAGTATAACTTCTCCTGCCTTAACAAGATAGCATCAGGAACAAATGAAAAACAGCCTCAGTTTCACACACCCATTCTATATCTGTCATTCATGATGTACTGAAACCAGCACCCAATATCCCCAACCAAGCCCCACATAATTTACCTTGACCACTTCATATGCCCTGGTTCGTCCCACTAACAATAAATTGATCCTCATACATCACATCCATTCATTTCATTCTATTCATGCACACCCAAATCTTTAGGCCATGCCTATCATCGCTACTATACCTTCGCTTTTACCCATCTTTGCCTAAAAAGACACTGATCTCTCCTTCCATACACTTCTTTATACACCCAGAACCTTAGCTTCCTCTTTCACTCTATGACTAACTTCAGTCTCATGGTTTAATCCACGGTTACATCCAATCCCCAATACCTAAAGCACCCTATTTCCTTCAGGTTTTCTCCATTTAAACATATGCTCAAACCATCCTGTCTCATCACCCTGCTACACCTCAGCTTGCTCCCAATCATGTTTACCTTCAACTTTCTCCTTACACTCTCCCAAACTCTGTAACCTTCCTATCCTTAAGCCCTTTTTTATGGGGTCTCCTTCAATACTCAGGAAAGTATCAACATTACCATGCATGACAAAGGTGTCAGTAACAAGCCTCATCAACGTCAGGCCTTCAATTAGGGGTAAATATAAATAAAAGTGTAAGTTTTGGATGAAAAAGGAATGAGAAAATATTTGTAAAATTGAGTTATGATACAAGATTCCAAGTGCAGAGATAACAAACGTATTCTTGAACCACAGCTTAGAGGTCAGGGCTTCAATGAGACAGGGAAGAAATTTTTTTGTAAGTTTTTGGGAAGAAAGGTGATGGAAGTTTTGGAAGAAGATAAAAAGGGGAACCTAAATGTATGTACCATCATTACATTAAATCTAGCTTAAGAGTTTCGTATTCCTATCAATAGAAAGTATGTCAAACTAAAACACAGTTGACGCAAGATGATTTTAGACATCATTTCAGCTCTCCTAAATTAGGACAGACGTGCTGCCATAAGAGGTTGCTGTTTACCCACTATATCTTAAATTTAAATATGTATGAACAGCATAAGATAAAGCATGATGATCTTCTGCATTGATTTTCCATGTCCATTTGACATAAACATAAATTACCTGTAGCTATCTCACAACATGGTATAGAATTATTAATAATAAGAAAGTTATTTTAACACTTGCAAAACATTATTCTTGGACTAAACAACCAGCACACTCTTTGACACACTGTCAAGCTGTGAAAACAAAGTGCTTTACAAGAAATGCTATAATTTTCTAGAACTTTATGGAAACATGATTGTCAATAGAGTACTGTATCAACAAATTTCCCTCAAAAAGAATATGATTGTCAATAGAGTACTGTATCTACAAATTTCCCTCAAAAAAACAATATATTGAAATGAATACTTTTTTGAAGCTAGGTAAAAGAATGGCCCTTAGGATAAGGGGAATACTGTCAAGCAGATACCAAAGTGTTAGGAATTAACCTCTTAAAACCCACCAGTTAACACTTAGAGACCAAGTTTATGGGCCCATGTGTAAAACTAAGTATATACAAACTTTCACTCCCAAAAGTAAACTAAATAGCAAAATGATAATAAAAATTACATACTACTATAGAGGCCAAGTGATGAATATTAAACAAGTCGTGTCTTCAGCGGTGAATGCAGACAAAAGAATAATTTAAAATCTTTACCATGGCTTAGTTGTTACGAACCAAGTTGCTGTTTTCTTTAAGTTACTTACATTCTATAATAATTAAAAAATGGCATGCATTTGTATCAATACTGACAAAATATCTTTTGAACACAAGTAAATATGAAGCCAGTGACATCAAACTGAAGACACTGACAGATCAATAAGAGAAAAATAAGATGCTAATCAGTAGACATTAACTGTTTGAAGAGACTGAAACCAGCTTATAATGATACAATGATACTTTATGCACACAAGCCTTTGGACAGCCTAGAAAACTGCCTCTTTTGACAAGTGATTTCCCTACTGGCATTATAATACATAAGCTAGGGCTCACAGCTATCATAGAACTGTAGTCTATGGCTCACAAATCTCAGGTTAATATTGTCCATATCTAGAGTCAATTTTGAGTATTTATCGTTTTGATTTGCATTTTTTCCCATGGCTATTGTAAATCATACTTTTTTATAATCTCTATGATTTCACAAAATATTACAAAAATCTATTTCAGTACAAATGCTGAAACTGTGAATTTAAGTTTCTTTGGATTCTATTACCCCTTTTATAGACATCACTTAAAACAAGATTTTTTTTTAGTCTGGCCATATTAAGTTCATGAAATTTATAAATGTATATAACAAGACACACTTTTTGTTATAATTTCTGTTAGTGTTACTGTTTTATCATTCCCATGGAATCTATGGGCATTTGAGAAACATATGCCGGAGTAACCAAAAACTCACAGAGTTTGTTTGTTAAACTAATGTGTATGTTCATCATGATGTGAAATTTGGTTACATGCACGTTGTCATGAAAGCTCTGTATCATAAGATTGGAGCAACTTCCATCAATCATTGTGAAATAAATATTACAGATTTAATAATATGTACTGGTTTGTCAGTTGTATTGTACGATGTAAACCTAAACAACCAAAATCTATACTTCAAGCCAAAATCAAGCTTACCTTTCACTATATAAGGCTGTTTGTAGAATGTTTTCTTACAAGTGCTTTTTACAAAACATTTTGATACTAGTGCAAATACTTAATGAGTTTTTACATATCTCAAATCCATTTATATCTCCTGAACTTATTATAAACCTATATTTACATATAAACATTACCTAAATCTGATGCATTAATCTTATTACAGAAATGCCCCATCAATCTAGTCCCTATACTGAATGAAATTTTCAAACTGAAAAATTCATTCAAAACTTGATTGAATTGTTTTTCAATCTTTCCATGAATACCTATTCCCAGTGTTGAGTCACATGGATGTGTTATAAAACCAAATTGTACTTGTGGTATGTATTTTCTTAAAGACTTTTGTGTAAACTTTGTTGTTGTACGATACTTTTCATAAATATATGGCTGTTACTTTACCCATGACTTTATAAGTGCCATTCCATTGTTATCCGTGTATGTTGTGTTTGCATAGTAAAGTCACCCAGTAGATATTCTTTGTCTTAATATATCAACCAGAATAAAGATACACTTTTTGCAACACTAATATTAGTGAACAACTAAGAGAAGAAATCTACAGTGAAAAAATTAATGAACAATTCTGCAATCACTGTATCACAAAAAGAATAAAAATAGATTTACAATCAGAAATAAAACAATCAGGAAAAAATGCCCAGCAACTAGATTAGGTTGAACAATTTAAATCTGTTGTTAATTGCAATGACACCAGACTTGTTTATGAATTATGAAAATCATAACAAAACAATCAAATAATCTACCAAAACAATCAAGTAATATACCTTTCTATAGACATCTCATGCTTGTTGTTATCTGGAACTCCCTCAAAGGAATGGCCACAATAATAGTTCTCAACCACTGAATTCCAGTGCTGCTTTTTAGCCTTTAGTGCCTCACCCTTAACACGTCACTGGCAAAGGACAACTCTAGCACAGTGATTGCAAAGGTTCCTACCTAATGTTCTTACTGACTAATTCTACGTGATGCTCCTGCCTTATGTTCCTAATTCCTACTTCCACTTGATGTTTCTAACTAATGTTCCTGCCTAAATGTTCCTAAATACTGCTTCTATCTATACTTTAATTTTAGACCAATTAAAAAAAAAATCTGGACGCTCCAGTCACAAAATATGAAATGGGTTAGCGGGAGAATGAGAAGAGAGGATAGGGTATATTATCTACACATCTCCCCCATGTTGTAAAGGTGACTAAGGAGGGCAGGAGCTGAGCATTGGAAATCCTCCCCTTAAACTTAGTTTCTAAAATTATGAACAGAAAGAGCCAAACAAAGATTTTCTCTCAAAGGATTAAGTTTTTGTTCCTGATTTTACTTCACTATGGTGAGTATGGGAAGCAGGAAAAGTATATCATATCGCCTTTATTCTGTGAACAAACTGTACAGAATATAAATTACAATCAAACCTGAGTAAAGAATAACCTCTGTCTATCTATTATTCATCACCTGTGTTCCCATTTGAACAGGATAAGTAAAATAAATCTAGCCTCTCAAATCACTCGCAAATCCTCAACCCTTGCCCAGCGAGTCAAAAATAAAACACGAGCTTCCAAGCAAGCCTATTTACCTCTTTGCAAGGTGCATACTTAAGCATTATCCCTAGGGACAGGAGAGAAAGAATACTGACCACATACCTCCTATGTACTGCAGATGGCTAATAAAGGGCAGTAGTGGGGAACTGGAATCCTCCCTCCTATATTAAAGCTCTCCAAGAGAAGGACCAGAGGTAGGAGCTATGTGAGGCTTTTTCTGGTAAGGCTCAATCATCTTCCTGGTGCTATCTTGCTAAAGCAGGAAACAGAATGCAGATGTGAAAATAAGAAACACTAAATAATATGAAATCATACAAAAGTTGAGAATGAAATCAAACTCACCTACACACACGATACATAGCAGTCCCGAGATTATTTGCTAATTTTTTGCTCTTTGCGGGTGCAAATGAGGCTAAGGGGAGGGTCATCAACTTTTGTCTGGGATGTTTACTGCTTGCAACTGTGTATGACAAAATTTACCAAAGACTGTATCTGTATAGTTATATATACACTTCCTAGTCCAACTTAAAAGCTTTATTCTACTTCACTGCCAAAGTAGTAAAATTCCATTAATGTTTAAAAGCATGCATACAATGACATTCTAGTATTTTCACTGGTAAAAAATTCCCCTTTGTATTAAGCAATTTATTTCTTGTTCACAAAATAGTATTTCTTGACTTAAGTATATGGAATGTTCTCTGAGTTAAGTAAAACCAACATTACTTTAAGAGAGATCATACAAAATGGAAACAAAACAAACACACTGAAAAAGTTGTTTGGAAACTGAAATTATTCAGGGATCATTCCTGTATGGTGTTGGTGGCTGCACATAATTCAGCTCTGAAATGTTTAGGTAAGTAATCAGTATTCATCCAGCCATGAACTCTTTGTCTGCCAAAGTAAAAATCACACTTACTCAACTTTTAACTGTTCCTCCATGGACGACATGTGCTAGACATTCATGCAATCCAGAATTTTTATGAAAAATGCAAAACAAAAAAATTTAATTCTTCTCTAACTGTTAATTTTGCTTTACAGCTAGAGCACAATCACAATAATTAATCAATCCTGAATTGTTTGATAAAACACCTGTATAATTATATCATTCATCCAATTATGAATTTTCATTCCAAATAAGCCACAACAAAAAGGAGAAAAAACTGCAATAGACTTACCTCTCTCTCTCTCTCTAAGTACCAAAGTAGATGACCAGATGATCATAAAATGTGATCCAATTCCAGCAAAATCAAAGTAGTATCCAACTACACAAGGATTCCCAGACATCACTTACCAGCATTTACTAGAAATATGAGAAGGTACACATTTTGCTTTCAACAATGCACAAACACTTATAATCAAGAATTTATGTACAATATATACATTTGTCTATTTCCAACAGTACTTAAGTAATAAATACATAAAAATACTTTTATTACTACATGAAATGTGCTAATTAAACAATGAAACCTATGCCTTTTAAAGTTGCTTCTGTCATTTATGAACTGATTCTTGTTGCATATATAACAGGAATAAATACTTGTTATCCACTTGAGCACTTCAATATATATAATACAAAACTTTAAATGTAATGGAAACTGTTCACAAAGTTTTTGGATGAGGCAAATCATCACATTTTACACATCCATCAAACAGCCCACTACATTACAGTTGAACATGGGCCACTCTGTGCCAGTAATGGCAACCCAAGGACCAGTAACTGCATCCCGAGCACACACCTGACCTGTGCCAGTAATGGCACACCTGAATATGGGCTGTCACTGACAAAAGCCGATGCCAAGCTCAATGTTGGCAAATCTTTACTCACACACAAACCCATCCACACACTTTGAAAAAAAAAGTTCTGTTGTTCTCAAATTCTTAAAAAAAAATAAGCCATTACAGATATAACTTCTGAAATCTATAGACAAAACATGTCACTTGTATTCACAAATTACCTCAAATTACTTCAAAATATAAATAAAATAATATTCTGAAAACATAACATATAATAACATAAAAATGTACATTGTAATGTACTCAAAAATATATCACAATCCAAGAGTGAACATAAAATGAATAACAACTAAAATAAGTAAATATCAGGCCCATCAACTAAGGTTAATCATGCTTTACAAAACACATTAAAACAATGCAGTCACTGCATCTACAGTATTGTAAAATCCTATACATTTTCACATTTCAATAATTTTCACACTTAAGTGAGGGTTATCCTTGGGGACAGGGGAAAGAATACTACCTATGTACCTGCTGCATATCATAAAAGGCCACTAAGAAGGGTGGAAACTGTGGGCTGGAAATCCTCTTCTCCTATACTATCAATTATCAAAAGAAGGAAAAGAAGAAACAACGAGAATTTCTTTCAAAGGTTTAGTCATCATTTCCTGATGCACCTTACTAAGAAGGGAAAGATCACCTTTAAGAAAAAACTAGAAGAATACTTCATGGACTAAATGTGTCAACTGCAGGGCAACACAGTTACCAAGAATGAAATCACAAAGTAGAAAGATAGTTTGGAAAATATTAAAAACATATGTGTTAAGTTCCATGGCCAAAGGTAGAATGTGCCTCAAGGCATGATCCAAGTTAACTTCCTGGTTGAAACTTTTTATGAGGGTACTAACTTGAACAAAATTCAAACTACAGTTATGGTTCTTATGCCATTCAATTCTTTTGATGCCAGTGAACTACTGTATAAAGTTTCAAAGGTATTCAATTTAAACTTACTTTTTAAGTCACACCAAAGTAACGGGTTAAAGGGTGACTCCCATCAGCAGATGATGATGACGAAAGACAAAGCATTCCCTATGTGTTTGCCATGTTATGCACGCAACATCTTACACACCACACGAAAAATGAAGAAATTAGTATGTGAAACTGATGAAAGTGAAGAAGCACTGCTATGTCTAATACAAGTAAAGCTTTGTTATCCAGCACCTATCAGACCTTGGTAGTGACATATATGAGAATATGCAGGTTGCAAGTGAGTGTTTCCCCTACATACAAATTTTCATCACCATATCAATATAGCAGAGAAATCTGTTCCCATGACAATACATGATATAAGTAGTTTTAAACAGTATCATGAGTGAAATAAAAAAATTTCATACATAATTCAGCAATGTAGCTAACTCTGCTGCACATTTGGATTGTTTGAACTATTCATACAATATGTTATCTCACTGACCGAATTTAGGTTTGGCTAAGGTTTTTGCTTAGCAACAGACATTTTTCTGACTAATTCTGCAAAAAAACTTCAGTTGTTCTTGCTAACCATAAATTACAGAGACAGCTTATGAAATAAGATTACATTCTCTCATCATATGTTTTTACATCTCCATAGTCAATTACAAATGCCTATTTCTTGAAGCAGTAACATACAACCCACATTTCATCCCTTTCCTAAATGGTCTCTACATTGACATCTTGCTGGAACTGACTGCTTTAACGGCAGGATTTAGGAAACATGCAAAGGATAATGTCAGCCCATATGATAGATGTAAATCACTAAAATGCTAGGTAATAATTAAAGCTTAGCAGGGAAGACTATAAAAGATATGCCACTAAAAAGGAGCATTATGAAATACTGTAGTGGCGCGAACCTTCAACAATCAATGAAAGCATGCCTGATCATACCAGATAAAATCATAAAGATAATGAATGCTACAATTTGCACATGCATTGGAAGATACTGTATATTCCGGATACAAAACTTTTCTAGTCATATGGATGCTTTTCCTGTACTAAAAATAGTAAAATATGAATGAAAGGACACAAATTAATCTCTATTTTGAAGTTCATTTTCTCAGTAATTAACATAATCTAATATTTCACTGTTTTTCTCAAGTCTGTGCAAGTTAATAAAGTTTTACATGTATCATTCTACTCCGATCAAGACACATTCCCTATTCATCAAATGAAATCTGAAAATATCAATAGACTGACATGTACTCCCCATTCGTCATATAACATTTACAAACATTCATTCATGATCACTGAATCAAAGTAACATTCAATGCACATACTACAGATATGTTTCACCGAGTAATGGCTTTTAACTCAAGCAACACATTACATTCGTTGCTAGTTATTCTGCCACTTTAGTAACCTGTATCCATATGCCATCATGACAGTTGTTTATCACTCACTTGTTAAAGGAGTGAAAAATCTTACCTGCTACCATGTTAGTTAATCAGGCTCGAACTAGTGGATATGCAACCACCTTATCCACAATCGAAGATATCAGTACTAGTCCTTCAATATACAAAAAATCACACATTTCCTTATATCATGATAGAATTGTCTCTCCCAACCATTATGGGAGTTTACAGTATCACAGTTAATAAGAGATGTCTCCTGATGATCACTACCACTATAGAAACTCATGAAATCAAATGCTACCTGAGAACACAAGAATGCTGACTCAATGACAAGATACACAATGACACAAGTTTTCATGCTTACTGTTAGTTGCTTTGCAACTATGGGTTTTGGATTATTACAGAAAACCTTCTTCCTCTAAAGGATATCATAAACTTGAATGGATAGTGATGCCAAATTAAGGCAAGATGGGGGAATAACTCACACATAAACCTTGAAAATATGACATGGTTCTTAATTGTACATCAATACAGACAGGAACAGAAAGAAAGCTGCAATATATTAACATCAGGACTTGTAAACAGAATTACATATAAAGTTTAAACCACTTTTGGCCTATGCAAAACAAGTGCATATAAAGTCATTATAACTGATTTTTCTTTATACTCAGTGCATTCTGCATACTTAGTCCACAGTGCAATCTTAACTGTCCTCACTTGTACAATATTTCAGTTACGAACGAATAAAGCCAAAAATAAGACCAAGTTTCAACATCAAATTAATCTTGAAGACTATCAAATCAATGCATTATTAATCCATTATCATGAATCACTTCAAACAGTAAAACTGTATCGATACAATCAATTCACAGCAATATTTGATTAAACTGATGTCCCTTAAACAGTCACAGGGATTGCTGCCAATATTTCTGGAATTACGTAAGTATGACTAAAATATAGTAACAGATCTCTAATAAACATTTAAAAATCAAGATTTTCTTGGGTTAATACCATGAATGGAAGCACTCTGGTTACATGAAGGTGATACAGCTCTCATGAAAAGTATGCAAATGAAGTGCAGACAGAGTTGAGTATTTAGAGCTGTACAAGAAGATAACCGTCAGTATGAATGAAATAAAATAAGAATCCAAGGTGTGAATACTTGCGTGCTAGTGCCACCATCTGTTATTCAGATGTACATTTCATTTTCATTTGATTTTTAAGTTGTTTTACACATGCATCTGAAGGTACATGTCTATTCTGGTGAGAGATATATACACTCATTAGAAGTAAAAATAAATAACATGGGCCTCCATACTAACTCTCTGTGGAGTGTTGGCTGTCAACAAAGACTCTGCAAACACTGAGTCACTTGCCTGCATTGGAAATAGGGCTTTGCTTTTTCATTGCTTCAAAGCTGTGTTTTGTAGTTTTTCCGGGTTGATTTTTTCCAATTATCACTGTCACTTGGGAGCTAGTGAGAGCAGGGGCTACTTCATGCCTGCTACCACAAAGGAGGGGTTAACTTTTCAGAAATGGAGTCCCTAACTAATGTGGGCAGGAAATGGACAAGGGTGTCCAGTACCCTGTGGTAGCAAATTCTGTCACACAGAGTTTTGCTTTTGCTGACACAATGGGGCATTTTGTAATCTAACATACCTAACATAGTAAGTACCAGTATCCTTTTGCAAAAGAAAGACAATTCTCTGCTCCTTCCTTTTCACATTGAGAAGGCAATATAAGAGCAAAGGTTTGAAGGAAAAATTACAAAATTCCTACAAACAGAGGACCATAACAGCACAGGGCAGAAACCAAGTGTTTTGCAAAAATCCCTATTCATCAACATGCTCTCCAGACAAGGAGTACCTTTTAATCAGCTACCTTATAAACAGGGAGTAACTCTTAATCAGCTACAATAAGATACCCACTAGAAAAAAAGAAGGTTTAGAGGTGATCTAACACAGGTATTCAAAATTATCAAAGGCTCTAATAATTCTGATAAGAGTGGTTTACAGTAGTACCATAGATATGTTTTATAGATAGGCTAGGAATTGGTGATAAACATCTCCCCTCAAGTCCATGATCAACATCATTTGCAACTCACTTAGTCACATGAACATTATGCAGCCTTTCTCCTTGAACTATCTGTGCCTTTCTACTCTAACCACACTAACCTGAGAGTTTATAATGTCTTCCACTATCACAAACAGCCTCAAAAAGACCTAATGATCTGTCGCTGTTTGAATTCCTTTGTAATGTATGACAAATAAATACATGAAGATGAAGTATATTAATAAAAAATAATAAAATTATGTATGAGTAATGAAACATTAAAAAACTAATGGCTGTATGATAATGTACTTTTGTATATGCTATGACCCACCTACAGCAAGTGTGCTATATTCCACATTCACAGCAAGACACCACTGCCATAGTCGTCCTGAAATCATGTGGTCACTTTATGATTCCATGAGCTCTAGGACTAAAGACTTAACATCAATAAAATAAGCTTTGAGACAGTTATTCGCACATAAATATGCCTGTCATGTAAGAGAAGCCAATATCTTTTGCCAGTCATGTAAGAAATAAGAATATGACCAAAAAATCACAGTCATTCCAGCAAGTAGGTTAACTGAGAGGGCTTAAGAAAAAGAGAGGAACAGTAACACAGCAATAAAAGGTGGAAAAACAATCTAAGCTTGTGTAGCTTGTGGAATACAGGAAATCAATCAGAATACTGTAAATAAGTCTGTTAGTGAGATGGAAGATGATTAACACAGTTCTGTTGTGGATGTGGTGGACACATATCAAAGAGAGTGGTATAATGTGGCATAACACTATGGTTATATATGTGGGAGTTGTACCCATGAAGGAAGCCTGACATAGCTGCTGGATGATTAACTCCACCAGAGGTTGGGATTTGGGTAGTATGTGTTGGAGCACCAGTCCCAGGTACAGTGCCAGAGTGAGCCATAGGAGGAGATATTGGCTGACCAGAGTGCACAGGCACTCCAGCACCACCAGTTCCCACGCCATGTGGATGGGATGCCAGGTGTGTATGGGGATGTGGATGACCATGAGCCTGAATAACTGGAGGCTGGTGCACTTGTGGAGGTTTCGGGGTGCGTCTGCATGGAATTCGAGGATTGCGGTGTGGCGGCAACCTTACACGTCCACCACTGGCTCCCTGGGTATTATCTTCCCCACCACCAGCCTCCTCACTGTGGTTGGTCCGCATGTGAGTTTTTTGGTGATGAACCTGAAAAATAAGAACTTTACTGCTACAGCCATTTCAGAAGTGCTTTGTAAATCTATTTTGCTTAGTTCTGATAGTGTCTAAGAAGATTTCATACTTCCCTCTAAATTTTTTTTGAAGAAAATATAAGAATACGGAGTCACTTAAACTGCAGCATAGCTATTGGGAGTAAAATAAGAATGGGTTGATATAGTATCTGGAGAATAAGTGAAACAGCTGGATTAGGCTGCATGGTCAAAGGTGTGTTACTCTATAGTTATAAGCCATGTTAAGTTCCATGTTACACCACTTAAAGAGGCATAACTTGGGCAAAATCCAAAGTGGGGTTATGAAACGTATGCAATTCATTTCTTTAGAAGCTGAGAAATGAATATGTAAATCACATGACCAAATACTAAATTTTCTTCAATTCATGAGTCCCGTTAAGGTCTAGGTTAGATTTTTTATTAGGGATGCAACTTTGACAAAATCCGAGCTAGGGGTATGGTTCTCAAACCATTCAGTTCTTTAGATGCTGGAAAAAACTGTACAAAATATAGTTAGTCCAGTCAAACTCATCTTTACTAAACCTGGATGTGACTTTCAATGTCAGACAAACAGAAAACTATGAGGATGGACAAAAGCTGGCTATGCAAGCAACACAAAAAGTAAGAAATGTTTCACAAAGGCTAGCTACGCAAGCAACACAAAAAGTATAAAATGCTTCAGAGAGAAAAGTGAAAGTACTAACTTAAAATAAAGCACCATGCATTAACTGTGAATGTCCTTGAAACAATTATTACAAGCGCCAGGAAACAGAAAAAGAATGGCCCATCCCCTCATGTGCAAATATATATACATGAACACCCATATACATTTTTTTTTTTTATTAACCTATGTTGCTGTCTCCCGCGTCAGCGAGGTAGCGCAAGGAAACAGACGAAAGATTGGCCCAACCCACCCACATA
>JAUTXX010215151.1:0-14840 GCA_032273605.1 Panulirus laevicauda | reverse complement strand
GTGGGTTGGGCCATTCTTTCGTCTGTTTCCTTGCGCTACCTCGCTAACGCGGGAGACAGCGACAAAGCAAAATAAATCAATAAATAAAAAGTAGTATCGAAAAAAAATTCTTGCTGATATTTCTTTCCTCCTCTTTTGTACCCTGATGATGGTATGGCCACACCTTTTGGCTTTGTCTTTTCAACTCATCTTGTTTTTAGTGATTTCAGTACTATTCTCAGATATACCTCACTCACTGTGTGACCAGACAAGCTAAGCATATAAAGCAGATGATATTCCTCCATGCATCCTAGAAGAATATACTACAAATTCATGTTTAATGATCTGTTTTATGGAGACGTGCATTATAATAGGCCTTCCCAAAGAAAGGAGACCTCTGTCATCATTTTAACCCTCTATCTTTATATTTGGCATATGTTTGAAATGTCATTGAATATCTTTTCAGTTGTCAAGCATTCTGAAGTTTAAGTCTTTATTCTGATTTTCACAGGGTAACCCATGAACGTAACTCCTCATATGTAATGAAGGTAGATGATGATACCTTTGTAAACATTCCCATATTAGATTTTCTAACAAAGAGTACGAATATTGCTGATCCCACTTGGTGGTCCCATTTTCATCATCATCGTTCTGTACCTGTGTATGGAAAGTGGGCTGAAGTGGATTACCCATCTCTAACATACCCTGCATTCCCTTCAGGTGCAGGATACCTTATGACAGGTAAGCAGTAGCTTTTTGCAGCAGAGCCAAAACAATATTTGTGTTTCAAACTGTATTATTCTGCAAGTTGTGGATGGAATTCATTAGTGGTAATTCAGAAAAGTCTATATATACAGTGCTGTACTGTATTAAGAGGGCTATCTTATTTTCTATTTTGAAACTGGGTGTGCTTTAACCCATTCTGTAAGGGATGTGGCTTTCATCAATTTGCCACTTCTCTGCAGGATACAGCTTTTCTCACTTTAAACTTGGTGCTTTTATAAGTGGGTTTCTTTTGTAATCATAAGTTGCCAAAAACTACACGACATTCAACCATTTAAAGAAAAACTTCCACAATTTGCTAGTTAGAATGAGCACATCTTGTGCTCTCATTTCTCATCTTTGATGGCATGGACTATGAAGAAATCTTGTAAATCATTTTACGGTGCCAGAGATTTATAGGTCATACATAATGGTTTGGGAGAGAAGCATACACTTGCAGTAAGTGTTAAGTAGTGACACTGGCTTTGATATAGCACATATGTTCAGAGCATTACTGTGTAAATGTCTCCATACACCCCTTCTGTCACCACCTGAATCTGCCCAAGCATTAAGTTTATTTTAAGTTTGTTTTTCATTTTCACTTAGTTTTTATGTATGTTTTTATTGATGGTAGTGTACATAACATTTTGATATGCTGGCTTGTCCTTCATTGGTTGAAATACAAGCAGTTGGGCTATGCTTCCCCACCCCCTCACACACACACACACACACACACACAGACACTGCCTTATTTGGGCTCAGTTTGTGACTTTCCTTACAACCAGGTGGCATTGAATTTTATCTTGATTTGTTTCATTATTTTTTTCTTAGTTTTTATAGTATATTTCATATTTTCTGAAGGTTATTTTGCCAAGATTCTGATTTTCATTTTTTGTTACCCTTGGTTGGACTGATGGAGGGTGGAGACTTGGATTTGCATGCAAATGGTTAATAACAACAGAGCTGTTTTTTTTGCTCAGCATTTTTTCATGCACATCAAATGGAAAACTTTCATTTTATGTTTTATACAAATGTGTATCATATGTATATAATAATTGTGTATAATGGTGACCCTAAGTAACACTTTTGCCTCCTTACTGTTCCCAGTAGACATCACATACTACAGTATCTGTAGATTGATGATACTCATCAGTAGATGGTATTAAACAATGTTCCCTCTAATTTTTTTTAACCATACACAATTAATTTTTTTTTCATACACCTGTATTAAAGCAGTGTGCGGATTTGTGCCATCAGTGTTCATAATGTACCTTTTAAAGGCTATTTTAGGTATTGCAGTAAATAGAAAGAATATAAAAAGAGGAGATAATTAGCAAGGTGTACTGCTAAAGAAGCTTATTTGACTCTTTCATTGTTATTAGCATCAGTCGATTCTGACATTGCAGGGTGCTTTTGGTTTCAACTTATGCATGTAATTCACAGCCAAAAACCTGAATTCTGTGTGCACTTTAAGCTCTGCTGGCTAGCCATAGATGGCAACCCAAGCATAGGATAGGTCACTGGAGCTACACAAAGGCCTCAGTAACCCAGTAGTGACCGACCACAGAGGGTAGTTTTGCACCCTTTCTCAGGACTAGCCATATCTGTGGTGCCTACTGCTTCCCATAGCACCCAGCCCTGTGCCCACCACAGTAACATGCCACCAGTAATTGTGATTGTCCAGTCTGGTAAATAATGTTTATTGTCAGAAAAATGTTTTTTTTGACAGTTTCTTTGTGCCTTACTTACTCCCTGCTCCAGGAGTCCCTTCTCTCCTTATGAGGCTCCTGCCACTCAGGAAATTGGCCACATCCACTGGATGGTATCTGAGAGCATAAAGTGTTTGTATTTAATGTATGCAGAGAGTGCAAGGCAGTTGAGTAGTAAGTATTTGATGTCTTCTTTATGGTTGTTGTGTTGTGGGCATGAAGGGTCTTGAGATATATCAAAGAGCTATTTTAGTGTTATAGTGATTGGTGATGTCTACATCATAAACGGGAGAGTGTGACTTGTATTTGTTTGGGTAGTGTGGTTTTTAAAGGGTATCTGTATGATGGTTTAGAATTTGACTGAGTTTGGAAGTCATTCATTTAGCACTTGTTGGGTATTAGATACTTTAGAAATTCTATTGACCTTCACCACTGCTTACAACTTCACAACAACAGTTAACAGTGACCGTGGTGTAGTGAGTAGGAGGCAAACACTGACCAAGGAGATACTACCACGTGTAGTTGATGACACATAACTCTCAAATATCTTTATCTCTTTTTTTCTTTTTTACAAACTGTACAATTTATGGCAGCATACCCATTACAAAACTCCAGTACTGATTCAAAGTGGTGCCACCAGTCAAGAGGGGTTTTACAGATCCCAGGGCCCACTTCACCATGCGACTGGAATTCATCTCACATTCAGAGGTACAACTCCTAAACCAGGCTCTTTTTCTATCCATTTCTGCAAGATTTGCAGGCCTAACTCTAACCATGCAGGAGGGTGATAGGTGTGCATGTGATAGAATGACTTGGAAAAATTTTTTTAACTGGGATTGATGTGCTGTCAGTAGATTGAACCAGGGCATGCGAAGGGTCTGGGGTAAACAAGGGAGAGGTGTATGGTGACTGGTGCATTACACATGACAGATAGAGAATGGATGTGAGCAGATGTGACCTTTCTTCGTTCGTTGCTGGTGCCACCTCACTGATGCAGAAAAAATGATCAAGTATGAAAAGAAAAGCAGTCAAGTATGAAAAGAATAGATATACATATACATTTAACCCTCGGTTTAAAAGACTAATAGTGGGTAAGGGGTATCAGTAAAAGCCAAAAGTCCGTTAAATAGAGTGCAACCTATTTCTGTGCCACATTTAAGTTCACATATATTTTTTTCAACTCTGTCACTGTAGGGTTTAGTGTGTGGTCAGACTGAAATAGAGGTAATGCCACCCTCTCTTGTGATAGGATACCTCTTTTTTTTATTATAAAGTGAGGATGGACACCTGCTTTCAATGCACCTCGTACATAGTGCAGTTAGTAGGATTCACACTTGTGTGGGAAAATCCCAAGTTATTGCAAGGCTGCTCACCTTCTTCAGGAGATGGGGCACCCCCAAAGAAATCACCTCAGATGGGGGAACAAATATAGACAGCAAGGAGATGGAAGCTTTCTACAAAAAAATGGAGAATCTGGCCTGCATCTCCTCAGCCCACATCCCTCAATCCAATGGACATGCTGAAGCAACGATAAAGGCAGCCAAACAGGTGTTGAGGGGTAATACAGGTGTTGGAGGTAGCTTGCACAACAGCAAAGCAATTCATGCTTTGTTCCATTATCTCAACACCCCCCTAAGAGAAGGGATAAGTCACCCAGTCAGCTGACAGCAGGAAAACAGTTGTGAGATGGTGTCCTGGTTCCACCAGTTTATGTGATAAACTGGTGGTGGAAAACTGCTCTGTGAAACAAGTAGTGAGCAATAGCAGAGAGCCAGGCCCACGTGCAGGGAGGCCCAGCATATGACGCTGCTATGCTGCCCCAGCTGTCAGTGGGCACCCCTCTGTGTGCAATACGTCACTTCAAAAGTGTGGGACAGGTCGGTCGTGGTAGTGGAGGTGAAGCTGCATAGACAGCACCCAGTGAAGCTGAATGGCAATGGCTGCTTGTCTTTGCAAAACGGATGTCACCTTCTTCCCTGGGTTTCCCTGATCCCTTGACACCCATGAGCCAAAGGGACGGCTTTGCCCCCAAGTTTTAATTTCTCTTTGTTTGTTTTTTACTTGTATTTAGTTTTGTTTTTGTTGTAACAAAATGTCACATTTAGTCACCAGAATCTCATGAGGGGGTGTTGGGTTTAGTGTGTGGTACGATAGTTGGGCAGCGGGCACCCGGCACTATGGGAATGCTCACCGGGCAGTTAGAGGCAGGATTCAGACTGAAATAGAGGTGATGCAACCTCTTTCTGTGAAAGGATACTTCTTTGTAATAAAGTGAGGACAGACTACCTGCTTTCATTGCACCTCTCACAATCACTTCATGCCATTTTGAATTGTAAGAATTGCAAAGTTATTTAATAGATAAAATCACAATTCTGAAATAACAAAAACACTCAATACATTCTGACCGCACGATAGCTTGAGGCAGACTGAGACCAAAACAAAGTGAGTTTACCCCACACAGTACCAATACTACCAAAAACAAGCGTGATATGAAATGTGCATGGTGCAGCATTTGATTTTTTATGTTTTCAGTTTTTGAAATTACTATTAATTATTATTATTATACTTAATCGCCATCTCCCATGTTAGCGAGGTAGCGCAAGGAAACATGAGGTATGGCCCAACCCACCCACATACACATGTATATGCATAAATGTCCACACACGCACATACACATGTACATTTCAGCATATACATACATATACATACACAGACATATTCATATGTACACATGTACATATTCATACTTGCTGCCTTCATCCATTTCCATTTCCACCCTGCCACACATGAAATAGCATCCTGTATTATTGGTTGTTCATTAAATTCGAAATCCATTATATTGGGGGCCATTGAATTGAGGGTTTACTGTATACACTTATACAATGTCTTATGAGACAGTTCTCAAAAATCACCCAAAAACCAACTGCACCCTTAAACAAGGAAGTCTTGAAAAATCCATATGAAATCCATACATAAACAAGTGCCCACCCACCTTCACTTCTACTGATACAAGCAATGCAACTAAAACCTTAAATAACTTTCCTTCTGCAGGTCCTGACATTATATCCAACTTGAACATAAGACATTATGGGTTGTTTACAATCCAAGTACATACAGATATCTTTAATCACTAATGGCTACACAACAAAATCCCCAACATTTGGAAACTTGCCAACAGAATGCCCTCCCAAACCTCCAAAGTTCTCCTCGTCTTACTGCACTATGTTGCTTCTGTTGTTAGTATCTAAACTCTATGAAAATGTGATCCACAACAGAAACAGACAAAACATCCCACATTCACCCACACACCATGACTTCGTACCCAAACACTCTATTACTACAGTCACAATAATGACAAAAATTAGTGGCTGGTATGCCAGAGTTACTCATAATGGCCTCACTTTTAAAACAGGCTTTACAATGGAGTTCCCTAACAATTTGTAACCTCTCTCTTCCTATAAGGCTTCCCATTACTTTAGATATACCTCATTATAAGGTCCATTCATATTTAGATGACCTCAATCAATTTGCAACACCCTAACACCACATAAGCAACATCAAATGTGCAGAACTACATAATACAATTTAAACAATGGCTCATCCAGAACAGAGTGTCTATATTTCCACAGAAGTCTTCAGTCACTCTTATTACTTCCAGAGAGACTCCAATTCAGCTCACACCCTCCAGTTACCTTGAATAGACAGTCTATCCCTCTGAGCAAAACACCAACCAAGCTAGGCATCACATATATTACTCATGTGACATGTACTTCCCACACCAATAACATCAACATAAAAGCAACATACAAACTAAATGCCTGCTAAACACTTACTGGCATCAGGTTTGGACAAGAAAAGGAGTCCCTTGATATCCTTTACAAACTAAAAAGTGGGTGGTACCAATAGTGGAGAGATTAATAAAAGCAGGAGGTTGATAGATGTAAATCACTATTTATGGCATGGAAGATCATACACCAAAGAGGGAAGAAAGAAAAAAAAGGAAATGTATATAAAAAGATTGCTGGAGATTATGAGACTGCCAGATACAATTTCTATAACAAAAGAAAGGAGAAGAATTGGGGCTACCTGTTTTGGTTATGTTTGATGTAGAGCCATCAAACCAGGAAAACTTTGAAAAAGCTAAAAATCTTAAAGGCATGGTGGAATTCAGTGAGATGTCCATCAAGTGTGACAGATCCAGGGAAGAGAACAAAGAGTACTGCCAAAAGGCAAAATATTGGAGATGCCACACATGGCAGCCCTCCTAGAACTCTAGTGGGGGCTGGATTGTTAGGAGATGGTAATGTCAGACTAAAAGTATTGTATTCAAATGTTAGTAGATTGATAGATAGTGTTAAGGAGCTGGAATTCAAGGATCATACAATGAAATGTTCAGCTAATACTCTTGGAGTTAAGGAAACTAAGCTAAGCAAAGAGAGAGGTTCTCACTTGTTTTCCTGAGAGGGGTACATTATGGCATGAAAAGAAAGAGAAGGCAGAGTCAAAGGATTAGCCCTCTTGATAAAAGAGAGTGTAAAGTTTCAAGAACTAGTGAAAGATGACCCATTAAAACTAAAACATAATTGGAATAGTAACTGAAAGAAGAAGAGCATAGGAGTGTTATATTATGTAATCCTTCAAAGAAATGCAGTGATCCAGAGCAAGTATACTATGATAATGAAGGAACAGTCAGCATGGTACATGAAGCAGTGAGACTGTCATTTCTTAGAGATGGGGGGCTTTCAGTTAAAGGAAGTTAGATTCTCATGTTGATAGGGACTCATGGAGACATGAGTTTTAGAGTGTATACAGAACTTTCTGTACCAACATGTCAGAGAGCAGACTAGGATGCTAGATCTTATCTTCATACATGTGAGCATGGATATTGACAATAGTATATATAATACACCAGATGGATGAAGTGATCATGTAATATCAGTTTGAATATAATTTAAAAGAGTTCAAAATAACATAAGTGAGACAAGTCCTAAAGAGATGTAATCATGGAAACTACACGAACCTCAATTATTTTTGTGGTAATGTAGATTGGAGAATCGAGTTCAGTATCATGGAAACTACACAAACCATAATTATTTCTATGGTAATGTAGATTGGGGAATTGAGTTCAGTAGCCAGCAACCAGGGCTTTGTGATGAGAAGTTCTGTGAAATTTACAGTGGAGTAAAGGTATGGGTACCTCAAACCTCAAATTCAGAGGCAATGATAAGAAGGGGAAGGAATGCTTTGATAAAAGATGTCATAAAGCAAAGGAGCTTTGAGATGTGCTTTGGTGAAGAAATACACAGCACTTCAGCCAGCCAGCATTTGCAAGGTATAAGAGAGTGTAAAATAAGTATAAGGAAGGAGGAACAAACAAATTTTGAAAAGAAGCTGTGGACAAGGCAGGTAAAAATTCACCACTTTGCCATAGATTATTAGGAATCATGTATTGGTAAAGGAACTGCTAATCAGGCTAAGAGATTCAGAGAAAATTTTTTTAGGGTGATATAAGGATATGTAAGGAGCTGAATAACTAATTTGTAAATCTTTTCACAGTGGAAGACACTGTAAACCTAACACCAGTGATGTGGAGTGGGAAGAGGTTTAGGGTATCATTACCTGGAAAACATGTTTGCAAAATCCTACATGGACTTGACCTATACAAGGCTCATGGTTCTGATGAAGCTTCACCATATGTGCTAAAGTTGTGTGCAGATACACTAGATAAAGAACTCAAATTACTGTTCAAGATATCACTGGAGAGAGGTAAAATGCCAAGGGAATGGGAAAGGACAATTGTCGCACTTTCATATAAAAATGATGAACTGGAACAGGCATTGCACTACAAACTAGTCTTAGTAAGGTGTGTGGTGTGTAAGGTTCTGGGGAAATACTAGAAAGCAAGTGGATGACTTTCTGTGGAAGAGAAATTTCCAAAGTGAGAGACAGCATGGTTTTAGAGAAAAGAGGTCTTGTGTTACTAACTTCTTAGAGAGTTCTGAGAGAGAGATTTCAGTTCTGGACTGGGTGGACTGTCTGTATCTGGACTGCTAGAAAGCATTTGATATTGTACAGCATGGGAAACTGATTCAGAAGGTGGGTCAGGTCACCAGTCAAGAATAAGGGTGAACCACCAATGATGGATGTAAGATTAATTGTCTCAGTGGAAGGGAACAAATGATGCATGTTAAAAGAATCTTATCCAGATGGTTTGAGGTAACCAGTGGAGTGCCACAGGGTTTGGTTTTGGGAACTGTGATCCTTCTTTATCTGTTTTAACTTCTTGCTTGAAGGTATGGAATCTACCTGAATATATCTGCAGATGGTGCAAAGGTCAGGGGAGAAGTGAAAAATGAGGAAGGTTGCATCATCTTACAAGGGGGCCTAATACTCAGAGTTGGGCTGAAAATTGGTTGGTGAAATTCAACCTGAGCTAATGTAAAGTACTGGGGATGAGATAAAGCAGAAGATGCTTTTAGTATGATAATTACTTGGCAGGAAATAAGCTACAGGATTCTATGGGTTAGAAGGAGTTGAAAGACAACATTGTCCCTAACCTGTTGCAAGAGTCCCTTATTAGGAGAATAGTCAGAGAGACAAACTGTTTGCTGGCAATTATTAGAACAACAGTGTTAATAAGGAAATGAAGAAATACTTCTGTAGTATGGCAGATGAATGGAACAGATTGGGAGCATACATTGATTTAAAAGGTTGTATGTTGATAATGAATATTTAAGAGATAGGGCCCCACGAGTGTGAAATTCCATCTCTTTACAGTTCAAATAGATATTTACAAATCAGTCACCTCACTTTAACACTTTAAACTTTGTTTCACCTTTCTAGTTTTCCACCCTCTCAAAAGGAAATACAATAGAGCTGCAAATCACTCAGCACCTTCTCGGTGAATCAAAGATCCCAGGACAATCCCATCTCAACATGCTGGGCACTCAGAGTTCTATGCAGCAGTACTAAAATCCTCCTACCCAAACCACTCCATAACGAACCATCAACCCTCAAGTAGAAATAAAAAGCTTGCCACCTACCTTACACTTCAGTAATTTCTGCTCATAGATTCCCCCACCCCAACAATTATAACACTGACAAAGCACAAACACACTGAAATAAATTGACAAGCAACAAATAACCAACCTTCCAACATACTCATAAACTCCAGCCCACCAGACAAACCCATTAGGAACAACACTCCCTAGATAAACACGAGTCACGCTCTCCTGCTCATGCTCTGGACATTACTCAATAGTACTACACTACCAACACCATTTCATCATCTCCCAAGACTTTCATGCCCATGATGCAACTGTCATAAAGAAGACACTGAACTAACTACTCAGTTGCCTTGTACTCTCTGCTCCAAGACTTAAATACAATATCACAGCAATTCAAGTGGTGAATATGGTCAGCTTCCTGAGTAATGTAGGTTTCTCATAAAGATAGAAGGGCCTCCTGGGGCAGGAAGTAATTAAGAATCTATGTAGCATAAATGAGATAGCTACAGTTATGACTCAGTTACCTATGCTATCTCAGCTACCATTAAAAATACTAAAACCAACCAGTCTCACCCTCCATTCCACCAGACGTACTTACATTTAAAACTACACTCCCCAGGCATGTACTTTAACACTTTTGCATTCTGTGCACCCCTATCTCTCAACATTACAAGTTGTGATTACTATAGTGGAGACACTGAGCACTTATTTATCAACTGTCCTGCACTCACCTCACACAGATATTCACATACCATTAGATCACTTCTTGACTAGTGACTTTGCTTAGTGTATGTGGTCAGTTAGTGCTTCAGGAGCCCCATGTAAGGAGATCCTGGAGCTGAAAAGTCAGTTTACAATATGAAAATTTTCCTTGTGATTAAAAATTCCAGACCTGCCAGGACAGATGAGCTTTGAACAATTATAAATGCAACCTATTGTTTATGTTTTTTGACATATGTTTAGTATAAAATGCCATTCTCTTTTAGGGTCAAAACTCGCCTCCATGAAGCCATGCAACAAGACCGAATTCTCACTCAGGAAGATATGGAAAAATTAAACCCAACCAACTCAAGATCAATATCAACTGCCCTTGAATTTATTCAGAACCCAGTACGAATGTGTGAACATGTTAATAACCTTATAAAGAAACTTAATGAGCTGATCAAAATTAGGAAAGAAGACCAAAAGACAAAAGGTAGGTTTTTTCAAGTACCTTTGAATCTTCAACACTTGAGGTTGCTTCTCTTTACCTACTCTCAAAATTTCAGAATTAATCAGAAGTTTTTTCTTAGTATTCAAGTGATATTCATATTATAGTACACTAATACCTCAGTTGGTGCTACCCCATAGAGCACTATTTTGTTACAGCACTCTTGTTTGCATCTTTGAGCTGTGGTTTTATTAGAAAAAAAATAAGAATCCACCAAAGAAGTCAAAAGTCATGAGTCTGAACAGTCACAACATGCTGATCACAGCTTTGTTTGTTTATGATAACTTGGCCAGTCAGAGTGCCATACACACATATGCTCACATCCATGATCCAATTAGTGCTGAGTCCTCTCTTCATTTGTACAGTGCAAAATATACCATGTTTACACTGTTTGCATATTCTACTGACTCTCCAGTTTTTCAGTATTATTGTGCTTTTTTTTGCTCATCATGTCTGGAGGACAGCCTGCAAGTTCTAGTGCTGCTAGTGCATCTAAAGTGTTCAGAAAAAGCCTCTCCTTGGATGTAAAATTATAAGTGTTGAGGCAATTGGAAACTGATGAGCATCAGGTTGATGTCTGTGATGCTTTCAAATTGGCTACATTGATGGTTAGAATCAATATTAAGAATGCAGACTGTATAAAAGCTTGAGTCATGATGAACACATAGTTAACAGCAATAAAAATGACTCTTTCAAAGAGCAGTTTGTTTGAAAAAATGGAAGGTAGGGTAAGTGGAGATAGTATGCTAAGTGAGGAGCACTTGCCAACATACCCTTTGCATATTACTATAGTCTTCCACCTTTCTTTTCTATTCACCCCTACCTTTCTGCTTTCTTACTCATTGTATGAAATGTTATGTAATGTAATGTTGAAGGGATACATTGTTTGCTCATTTATACTTACACTCAATTTTATGAGTTGATAATAGCATTTAGTAGTCACAAAATGAATGATTTTCTTTTATAAATCATATGATTCCTGAAAATGTTTCATCTATAACAGTACATGGAAATTTTTGTAGAAATGTTTTGTGATATTAAGATAAAGTTGTGCGGAGGAGGGTGGATGTGTTGGAAACAAGATGTTTGAGGACAATATGTGGTGTGAGGTGGTTTGATCGAGGAAGTAATGAAAGGGTAAGAGAGATGTGTGGTGATAGAAAGAGTGTGGTTGAGAGAGCAGAAGAGGGTGTTTTGAAATGGTTTGGTCACATGGAGAGAATGAGTGAGGAAAGATTGCCAAAGAGGATATATGTGTCAGAAGTGGAGGGAACGAGGAGGAGTGGGAGACCAAACTGGAAGTGGAAAGATGGAGTGAAAAAGATTTTGAGTGATCTGGGCTTGAAAGGCGGGTGAAAGGCGTGCAAGGAATAGAATGAATTGGAACAATGTGATATACCGGGGTCGACGTGCTGCCAATGGACTGAACCAGGGCATGTGAAGCGTCTGGGGTAAAACATGGAAAGTTCTGTGGTGCCTGGATGTGGAAAGGGAGCTGTGGTTTCGGTGCATTATACATGACAGATAAAGACTGAGTGTGAACGAATGTGGCATTATTTGTCGTTTCCTAGCGCTACCTCGCGCTCGTGCGGGGGTAGGGGGTGGCGACGAGGATGAATAAAGTTTGCAAGTATGAATTATGTACACGCGTATATATGTATATGTCTGTGTATGTATATATATATGTATATGTTGAAATGTATAGGTATGTATATGTGTGTAAGTTACTTTGAAGGTGCGCTACCCTATAATCTCTTTCATAACAGTCAAGAAAACATGGATCATAATACATGTAACGAAGAGCTCAAAATACAGAAAAGATAAAAACTGTCCTATGAAGCAGGTTAAATGGTTTGTGTATGCAGCATAATTCATGAAACCGGCATATGATTTTAACTATGATATATTATGAGGATTGACTGTTTCTACGTTAATGGCCTTTATCAACAAGTGTAAACAACGTGTAAATTAATTATATGGGCTGGCTGCTAAATTCAAGAATAAGCTGTTGTGAAGCGTACGTAATACATACCGTATTTGATTACTACACATTCTCTATCATAAATATCAGGAAAATCAGTAAACAGCTCATGACTCATGTGGTTTCCTTGGTCTCTGACTGGTAGGTCATTACAGACTGCAAAAGCCACTCATGGCAAAGATATTCGATCAATGTTTAGATTTCAAAAACATCTCATGTGTGCAAACTAGGAAAATATTTTTCGTAGCCCTGGTGAGAGAGTTCTTGTTTTTCAAAACGTGACAGGTATCTTTCAAGTCTCTTCTCTGCTGTGAATATCTAGATTTCGCAAGACAACAAGACGTCTCTCACCACTTAACAGCATAAACTAAACCATGAAATACACAATAATTACTCTTTACAAAGCCCGAGTGAGATGACATTTTGAAGACGCTGTTTACGTGGTTACCAAGCTTCGTCTATGATGAATAAACGACAAAAAAAATCGAGATAAATGAGCGCCGACTAAACGACTTCAGATTTATGATTTAGCTTTGAAAAAAAAAGATGTAATGCAGGTACTTAAGTTTTTAAAGGCTTTGACAAACACGATCGAATAAGCTACTTGCGGTTTGATTCGTCTGATTTCACTCGTCGTAATAGATCCCAACTCGTGGTCAAACGTTTTACCTCGAACGAGGCGTGGTAATTTCTTCTTCAAAAGGATCTTCAACACATAAAATGATCTACCAATCAGAGTGGTTGAAAGCAGTACCATAGATATGTTTAAGAATGAACTTAGCAAATACCTCTCTTCAAATACACGAATGACATCATTTGCTCCTCCTCAGTTCGATGAAGAGTTTATAGGCTTTTTCTCTTTGAATTATCTCTATCTTTTTCCTCTTACCACACTAATCTATGACATTCTGCCACCATCCACTATCACAAGCAGCCTCGATAGGAGCCCACTGTCTGATGCCGTTTGAATTAGTTTGCATCCCTTTGTAACGGAACTAATTCTGTCACCTATAACAAAACTGCAGAGACAGGATCTCATTTAAGGTGTTGAAACACTACTTTGCGAGGGTGATATAACTAAGAGCAATTTTTCTACGTTCAATAGAGATAAGGTTTCCAAAATTAACTGCAAGTTCAAGTGCAGGAAATGCAATACAAGTATGGCAGAGTTCCTTGAACAGGAGATCTGAAATACGTGAATTAAAAGATCATAAGTCAAAGGAAAGACCATCAGTAAATTTGAAACACGGTCATGTAAATTCTTTCACAATATCAATCAGTCGTTCGAAAATAACAATACGTAAATTCATCCACTTCCTTCTTGCCAGAGCAGCTAAAAGTTTCTTTTCTTGAGAATCCGGCGGCAGTAGTTAGGTAAGGATGTGTCCTCCATACATCCTTTTCCTACCGATTGATATGCCCGAGGGAGAAGCGAAATGGGAGAGACTTTCGGGTTCAATCATTCATGGTTCAAGCTGCTCCCCTACTCGATATCATCCTCCATTCCTGTGGGTCTCACTTGCCAGATTTCCCCCTCCACTGCTGAACGTGACAATAAAGAGGAACATTGTGAAAAGGAAGCAGCCACTCCTGTCGGAGGATATGAGAAACGTCTGGCACGCAGTGCACTCATGCCTTCACCAGAAGGGCCTCCATACAAGGAAGATAGAGGCTTCTCGTCAGCAGAGATGATCACAACCTTATATGCATAAATGGAGAACAATGAAGCCTTTTCCTTGAGGTCTTGATCACTCCTCAGTTTTCCGAGAATCTCACCTTTACCGATGCGTGACGTGGTATTGCATCCAGCAGAGGTTCGGGCAAATGATAGCAAGCGACAAATGTTTCAACCCAATGGATTCTGGAGCCAGTTAAAGTTTCAAATTCGTCGCGTCTGTGTGTTTTATCTCCCTTCCGTCATGAAGAACGAACCAAATGAGTTTGGATAATCATAAAAGAACAGGAACGTTAAGAGATGCGTATTGCTCCTACGCGGGAGTGTTATGTTCAGCAGCCGAACCTACTGCTGTGTGAACAATCATTGCGTCATCCATCCTCCTCCCACGCACGGTTTGCATGTGTCCCATTTCTCAGTTTTTATTCCAGCATCATAATAAACTTCACCTAACTGTGTTACTGGCCAAGAAATGTTATTTCTTGGCTTTGAAATGCGTCTCTGCAAGACAGTTCAC